>JARHVA010006374.1:587500-637500 GCA_037957365.1 Torreya grandis | reverse complement strand
TTTTTGTGAGCTGAAAAACTAATTTAAACTTTGGAGAAATTAATATAAGAAGAGAATTATAAGAAGATTGTCTCATTTTATTTATAAGAATTTTTATTTAGCTTCTCTCTTAATTTTTTGTTATAGATATCAAATTTTATTGTTTTTTTAAGAATTCTAGATGTGCATCTTTAATACAAGGTTGATAATTAGTGTAAATTCTAGATTATTTGAATGTACTTAGGTTTACTTTTTTTTTATATGCTTTACATAAGTATGTGCATATGTTTTTTGATTACAGTAGTAAATCTTTAAAGTAAAGCTAGTTCTTACTTGTATTTGTTCATGTTATCCTTAGATACTTTCCTAGAGTGTGGAAAGATTTGGGTGTATGTTATTTCATGTTATATATTATTTAAATGTATGTCTAGCTGGAATTTAAACTTTGTCACAATGTTTGAGGTAAAGATCAGTAGCTTGATTTCTTTCTTCCTTACCCTTCTCTTTTCCTCTTTTTTTTACCATATCACTATAGCTTAAAATAATTATAAATATTCACTCTAGAATAGCCTTAGATTATAATTTGATCATAACCAACTAGTACCAATATATATTACTACATCTTATGTAAATATTATTTTGAACCAAGGTGTCTCTCAACCACCAAATTTTATAAATATTGAGGAATAGTTTTCTTTTTCTATCACTATTTCATCATAGGTGACCAAATAACCACAACATACAACTCATGATTTGAATTATAAAATGAGAAGTGTTTCTTAAACACTAAGATCACCTATGATACAAATAGAGGCATCAACAAGTGGGGATTTGCTAGTTCTAGAAGGAGGGCCCCAAATCATTATGAATTTGTAGGATCTTCTCTAATTTTGGTGTTTTTTAATTCAATATTGTGCTATTATGTATAGGTTTGTGTTTCTTATAACATAATAGTGTAAATGTCAGTGATCGTCATCGTTTTGGACCCATCTTTGTGCTTCCTTAGACATAGATCAATGTTCTTTGAAAATATACATCTGATTATGGTAAATATTGCTTTAACCTTGTCAATTCAATATGTTTGAGGTTAGTAATAGCCATTTTGGTTAAAGATTCATAGATCCTTTGTGAATTTTATCTCATTTAAGCCTATAACTATAAAGATCATTCACAATTATGTATTTTGACATATCTTTGAGATGGTGTAGTTGAATATCTTAGCTATTTGTTGTTCTTTACATGAATATTTTAAAATTTTGATTAATATACAAGTTTAACCTTGGCTCTTTGTAAAGATTAATTGGACACATCATATTTCAAATAATATTCAAAGTTATCAAGATGGAATTACCTAAAATTAGAACAAGACCACATTCAAAAACAAGGGAACCTCTACTAGAACTAGGCATCTACAGGAAAGTTAGGTGAGATAAAGGTAGGTGAAGACATTGGAAGTCTTTGTCAGTTTCACCATCATCAAGGTATGGCATGGTTAGCTAACTCTTCCATCAACATACCACGTATACTACATGATCTCCCTCATAATATTGAGAAATATTTTCAAACATTTAGTCCAAATGGTATTGTAATTATATAGGAACAGATTAAATCATTCAAAGCTACATTATGATTATTACATGTCACCCATAAAGATGTAACATGTAGGTTGTTTCATTTTACATTTAGAGATGTTATATATGAATGCTTTCTTAATTTTATTAACAATTACATTTCCATCTGGTATGGCTTTAATAGTGTCTTTATTGACCAATTTGGCAAGGTTATTAGTCCCTGTGTCCTATATCAATAATTTACCACCATTAAAAGAGATGCTAGTAAGTCCATAAGAACATTTAATGCTAGGTTTCAAAATATGCATATCCAAACTATAGATCCCAACAAAATTGATGTTTTGTATTTAGATATTTATAAGGATACAATAGATCCTATGACTTTTATGTTATTTAACGAATATCTCCCAATAATAACCACCTTAGCCCATGCCTATTCTAAAATAGTGATCATTAATGATCAAATACAATGTAAAAGACAAATGGTTTACTCTATCCCAAATGATAACCCAAATATGCCCACCTTGAATGTATTTCCTATAGAAAATCAAACTAGGATACCCTTGAATCACATCTTAGTGTTAAACTAGTTACCCTTGAGACATGCTACCCTAAATTAGAACCTAGGATTCCTAAGCCACGCTACCATTGGATTCAATAAAAATGATCAAAAGACATTACTACCAACCTCTGGTGTCAACCAAGTTCATAACTCTAAAACATCTAAAATTGATAATGAATCTATTTTAAATATAGACCAAAATCTTAGCATTGATTTTATTTGATTGCAAAAGTAGGTTATCCATATTGGTGAAAGATCAGGGAAGAACTTATCATTTCAAAGGTTTTACAAACCCAATAATAGGTTTCATAATGATGGATTTCATAATAGTAATACCAATGAATCATTTTATAATAATAAAATAATGGATATAAATGTCATTGACATTACTTTACCTAATTATTGTAGAGTTCATTGTACTGCTAAGCATGGAGAAATTGATTTCATTGAGTTTTGTAAAACTTTTGAAGAATTTCAGGAAGAATTAGACACTTTTGAGGTAGTACCTAACAAAAACAATGGTGCATGTACATTAGGGTCTTTTAAATCATCTGACCAAGCTTTCATGTGGAAAAATTTGACTTCCTCTTCCAAGAAGACAACAAAATTGATGATGTTCTTAAAGAAATCTAAGTTTTTTAGCAATTCCTAAAGAAGACATATCCTCTCAAGAAAAGGGAGTAAAAGCAACCCTTGACTACTCAACTCCTAACAAATTTGGTACCCCCATGATACTACTTAAGATAATAACCAAAAGACTCTAAAGGAATTACTTCTAAACAAAGTACTGATGCATTTATTTCTTCAAGTATGAATAGTTATAATATTATGGAGGATATGAAGAAAATTAAAGCTAACATTACTTTTCATGAATTGACATAGATCACTGAACAAAGGGATTTATTATTTAATTCCTTATCTAAAAAACCCAGCCAAAGATTATAATGCCAATGTTGTTATTTATAACTCTAAGATAGATTTTACACCCTTCTTGCTTATGGTCAAAATGTTTGGTAAGAACTTGTATAACTATTTGTTGGATTATGTTACCTATACAAATATCATACCTACAAGTATTTTTAAATAACTTCATTTGACCCCCATTAATTGTGATAAGGTTTTCACCCAATTAGATATGTTCAGGGTCAAAGTGATTAAAGAATTGTTAAATGTTCACATTTGACTGGATTCAAAGCCAAGATTCCAACAATTCATAGACATATAAGTGGTGGATAATCTTGATGCCTATGGACTAGTTTTAAGTAGATAATGGAAAAAATATTTAAATGGTGTATGTCAATAGACTATTCACATTTATTGCTACCCTGAAAAGGAATTTCAAACCATATTAGAGTTTAAAGAGAGCTTACAATGAAACATATGATCACTGAATATAATGCAGTGAACAAAAGAGTCAACATAATTGACTATAATTTAGGGGTCTTCACTCTTGAATATACCAAGGTAGGTTATCATAAGCCTTCTTATATTATCCTTGGATTATGAAAAATGCATTTTGAGGGTGTCAGATGTAAATCTAGGTCTGGGGTAGGCATTGTTCTAACTGACCCTATTGGTAAGAACTATCATACTTCTTATATACTCTAGTTTCCTTGTACCAAAAATCTCATAGAATATGATTCTCTCATCTTAGGACTAAAATTTTCCATCAAAAACAAAGTCAAAGAACTAATAGCTTATGGTGACTCAGAACTAGTAGTCAATCAGGTAAGGAGTAAGTATCAATGCAAATTATCATACCTTAAGAGGTACAAATTTACGCTATGGGATATAGTTGAGTCTTTTGATGCTTTCAATATTATTTCCATCCCTATTCAGGAAACTAAAGTTGTTGATGAGATAGCCTTGAATGTAACTAATCTCATGCCTGACTAGGACTCACCAAACTTTAGCATTGAGATGATACCTTGTCTTTCTATCCTAGATAATGTAAACTATATGATGGTCTTTAATGATAACTAATAAGTCCTAATATTTATGGACAATTTAGGATAATTTGAGGCCTAGGTTATAGATGAGGTTAATTAAACCTCCCTTGAAGACAAATTTGATATCAAAATCATTCAAATGAATGACAATAAGAGCCCTAATGGAATGATAACCTTAGAAAGGTTATTTGATCAGGATAAGCTAGTTAAGGCCTCTAAGATTCTCAAAGTAAATGGGAAGAATTACAATGTAGTTGATCTTAGATTGGTTAACATTGTAAAAACCTATATAAATGATGAAAACAAAAAACCCAAGGAACTATTAACAAAGTACAAAAATGTAATATCTTGGTCATATGATGACTTGAATTTTTTTGATCCAAGGGTCATCACCTATACCATACCTCTCAAAGAGAATTGTAAACCTTTTAGGAAAAAAGAAAGGCCTGTAAATCCTATTTTAGAAGTCATGATTTTAAAAGAAGTCAAGAAATTATTGGATGGTAAAATTGTAGTTCCCATTAGACACTCTACCTGGGCTGCCAATTTGGTACTAGTTAGGAAAAATAATGGAAAAATTAGATTGTGTATTGATTTTATGAATTTAAATAAGGCATCTAAAAAGGACAATTATCCTCTTCCACCTCTTGACCAAGTAATACAAATTATTTCTGGTTCTACCATGATGTTATTATTTGATTATTTTTTAGGTACAATTAGGTGATGGTGTATAGGGAAGACAACATTTACAACCAAGTGGGTTACCTTTGCCTACAAGAGAATGTCTTTTAAGTTGATCAACATAGGAGCTACATTATAGAGAGCCATGAACCATGCCTTCCAAGGTTTTTTTGGTAAATTCATCATAATTTACATGGATGATCTAACTATTTTCTCTAAAAATAGGGAATGTTACTTCATGCATTTATAGTAGATATTTGAAAGGTGTAGAAGGTATGAAATTTACCTCAACCCCAAGAAAATCCTTGTCTATGTCATTGAGGGAAATTTTTTAGGCCATGTTATTACTAAATATGGAATTTCTATATATCCTAAAATAATAGAGGCTATATCAAAAATAGAACCTCCCAATAGTAGAAAAGAATTAAAATCATTTTTTGGAAAGATAAACTTTGTGAGAAAATTCATTTTTAGCTTTGTAGAAATTATTAAACCATTAAATGATATGTTGAGTAAGGATGCTAAAGTCTCATGGAATGAGGAATCAAAGAAGGCCTTTTGGGACATCAAAGAGATAATTAGTTACGCTCTGGTCTTGATAAATCTCAAATTTTTAAAGTATTTTTTCATTTACTCTTTTGCTTCTAAGCAGACCATTTCTACTATTTTAAATTAGAATATAGATGGGTGTGACCATCCAATTTCTTTCATGAGAACTAACTTGAAAAACATTGAGTTAAATTATCCTTTAATTGATAAACAAGATTTTGCATTAGTCAAATCTATCAAGAAGTTTAGGCATTACATTCCAAGGAATAAAGTGCATGCCATTCTACCAGACCTAGCCACTAAATTAATACTAAGACAATGTGAACTTTGAGAGTGAAGAGGTAAGTGGATGTTTTCTCTTCAATAATATGACATAGAGATGAATACTAAAAATTTTGTAAGATGTTAAGGTCTAATTAAAATGATTTCCAATACTAGGCCTAAACTAAGTATTATGTAGGTTGATCAATGTAATTTTTAACCTAATGACTTCTATGATCTCATCATTCACTTATTGATTAATGGCACTTGTCCTATAAGACTAACTAGGTAGTAGAAAAGAGACCTAAGGCTCAAAGTAGCTCACTATCTAGTCAAGAGTGGAATACTATATCAAAAATAACTTCGAAGGTGTGTACTTAAGATGTATATCCAAGGAAGAGGCATCTAAGATCATGAGCACATTTCATGAAAAGTTGAGAAGTGGGCATCCATCTGAAAGAACTATATCCCATAAAATTCTAAGAGTTATCTACTATTGGCCCACCATATTTAAATATGCTCATAAGCATGTGAGGGAATTCCATTTATGCTAGACTTTTAGCATAAAAGATCCAAAGGTAGCCATGCCTTTAAAACTGATCATGATTGACAAACCTTTTTCCTAGTGGGGGTTGGAATCCATTGAAATCATCAATCCAAATTCATGATAAGGTCACTAATATGTTTTGACAATAATTGAATATTTCACTAGATGGACTATAGTAGCTACTAAGTAGTGCAAAAATAAAAAGGTGATCAAGTTTTTAAAAGAAAACATATGCACCAAATTTGGGACCCCATTCCCTTTGGTATGTGACAATGGGTCTACATTCATATCCATAGAAATGATATAATGGGCATATGATAATGGTATTATCCTCAATTTATCATCCAAAATTACCCTCAAGATAATAAAGTGCTTGAATCAGTGAACAAGAAATTGATGAAGGCAATGACGAAGTATATTATAGTTAAACATAGAACATGGCATAAGCTCCTCAAATATACCCTTTGGGAAGATATAACAAGAGTCAAATAGGACCTTAAAGCATCTCCCTTCTTATTGGTATATGAATAAGAGCCCATATTCCTCATCATTATTAAGTTTCCAACCTAAAATTTTATGCATGAGTAGATGGAGGAACACCAAGAATTGGCAAAATCGAGGCTACTTGATATAGTTCAGATGGAAGATGTCCGAGAAAAAGATTTTGATAACTTTAGCATGAACTAGATGATAGTGAAAATTTAGTTTGAAAAGTGATCAAAGGTTAAGGTGTTAAAATAGGGAGACTTAGTTCTTCTCTAGGACAAGGCATCTAAGCCTAAGGGAAAACATGGTAAGTTCACACCTCTATGGATTAGACCCTATTAGATTGTAGATACACTTGGAGATAACACCTTCAAACTAAAAGATATATAAGGATCCAATTTCACACTACCCACCAATGGGTGGTATCTCAAGCATTACTTTTATGTTTTTCCATTTGAGGTCTTCATGGAGTAAATATATAAGGATGGTTATAATTAGTGGAGGTAGGCTAGTTTAGTTCCCTTTTTTCCTTTTCCTTCCTATCGCTTATTTATACATAATTTTATATAAATTTTCTTACTTTTCATTTTCTTCCTAATTTTTTGCTTTATGTTGTGTGTGTGTGTGTGTTTTTTTTTTCTTGTTTTTAATAAGTTATTTTGGACATCCTTCAGCCCAAATCTCACTTAATTTCTTAAATAACTCCACAAGTTAATAAATATAAGTATGGATCTTAATCATGTGATGACTATCGGATTGAAATATGAGCTTGATGTTATAATTTAAAGAAAATGGTAAGGATTGGTGATTAGGTTAAGTATTACATAAGGACTTAAACATTATTTTGATATAAAATTCGTTTTAATAAGGATTGTATATGTAGAATTAAAAATCAAATTATTAAGAAATATTCATGTTTGCACTTAACAAATATCCTTTCCTAGGACAAAGGTTGCAACCATAGGTGATTGTTTGAGCATTAGGCACTTGACCAGATCCTTAAACCTAGCTATGTTGGTTCTCAACCTTTGGTGGAAATTCCAAAAGATCTAAAAATGCAAAAACAAGATCTTATTGACAAATCAAAAGCTTTTCAAGAAAAGGTCATTTTGGTAATATCCACCAGGGATATGAATGCCTATTTGGTAGTGGATCAAGGACATGAATGGATCTAAAGGCATATTTTTTGGGGCTATGGATGACTGTATAGTATCAGAGCAATGCCTAAGCCTTCTTTGAACTAGAATCATGATGCTTAATGAGTATCTTAACATGTCCCAAGTCAAAGTTAATGATTAAAGAATTGAAATATGGAAGTTTTCCTTTGAATCTCATGGAAAAAATTAAGTGGAATAAAATAACACAAATGGATATGTTTTGATGTTTAATCCTAATTATTTATATGCAAGGTTTTTTTAAACCATGAATGGTCTTAATAATGGCATTGGTCAAGTGGAATAGGCTACCTAGTTATTTATCTAAACTAGAGTCTTTAAGTTCTAACATATTTTTATGTTTCCCTTGGAATTCACCATTTATTGAGGTCAACATACACCTATTTTTGAAAAATATGGACCCTTGTACAACTCTAAACCCTAACCAATTTCATGAACATCAATCACCAAGGCTAATAAAATTTTAACCCCATATGAAAAGTTATTTCATATTAATTTTGAAATTTTTACAAATTTCATTAACTCCCATGAGTTTATCATTGACATCCATGAGACCATCAAAATTTATCTCAAGAACCAATTTCACTCAGAAGATAAATGCACTTAAGATTTGCATCTCAATGTCAAAATTAGTCTTCCATAGATTAACCTAGTTTATTTAAAACCTTGTCTAGAGTTAAATATCCTTATAAATTGGTTTAGATTTGCATACAATAAGCTTGAATATCATTATAGAATATAGTCATGTTTTAAAGCATTGATATGAACCTTAGTCTATATATATGCCCCATGGTCTTTCTATCTTAATGGGCTTAGTTTTACAAAAGGTCCCATCATGATAAAACTTAGCTTAAAACTTTTAATCTAAATTTTTATCATGTTTATCAACATGGTAAAACCCTAGGTTAAATCCTTTCAGTAGATCCTTTTGTTATTCAGGGCCCCCTTTTAATGTGTTTTAAAATTAACCTAAAAAATTAGGTCTAAAATTTGTTTCATAAAATATAACTATAACCTAGAGTATTTAGCCTAAGGTATTTTCATGTCCTAATACTAATTAAAGTTCATGTACATTTGTAGGATCTATGACCTATGTATGATTGGGCAAAAAATATCAGATGGTGTGAAACTAGGATAGATTTTTCAATAAAACTTTATGCAAGCAGGAGACTACCATGTGGTAAAAGCATGGTAATGTAAAAATTAATCATGTGTAAAGATCTTAAGGCCCATAGAACTATAAAGTGGCACAACCATCAATCTTGATTTAGATAAGGACCAATGGCATGCAAGTCATATGATCGAGATCAATGACCCATATAGATCCATATATGAATATTAGATGGTGGTAAAAAAAGGAAATTTTAAATGGCAATAACTAGTTCTTTATAAGAATTATGAAAAGTTCCACAAAATATACTAATAGGATGCCACATAGACATCACATGGGCACAAGATGATAAAAATAGAGATTTTATGGGCTTGAAAAAGAAAACATATAAATGCAAAGGTCTAAATAAAATTCAAGGCATGAATTTGCCTAAGTCTAAGTAAACTATTGTCATTAAATCTACAAAGAATCCCTAGCCTCTTCTTAAATCCCTAGTTCAATCCCAAAGTAATCATATTCAAACTATAAAGAGTCCAATTGTCATCTAAGTAAGTGAAAATTGATCTAGAGATAATTTGTAGACATCTAGTGAACACTTTACAAAACACAAAGTTGTAGTAGTATGAAAGCAAGAGAATAGACAAGACATAAAATTGTACTTGACTTTGGACATGGATAGAAGAATCTTTAAGGACATTATATTAGATATAGTAGCATTAAATATTGGGGACAACAACTTGTACAATTTATTTTGGGCCATTAAATAGTTATAGGTAATCACTAAGGAGGATGAAAATATTTTTATAGTCCACCAAAGGCACTATGAAATAGTCTCGATGTAGATGGCTAGTTTCCACCATGAAACAAAAAAGTAATGTACTTCACTGTATCAACATTATTCCTTGCATTTTTAGGGATTGTAGACTCGATCAAGATATAGTAATTCATGAATGTAATTTTTAGAAGGTTGCTCACATTTCCCCTATGGCCTTTGACAGTTATTACAAACTCCCCTTTACTTTGGTGGAATTTCCAATAGTTAAGAAGTGGTCTAACAAAAATGACCTAAAAAACACCCTAGTCCCATGACTATATTTAGGAACCTAGGTATTTTTTGACCCTAATAAAATAATCCATATTGCCTAATTTAGGCTAGGGATTATAATGATCATGACTTTATTGAATAGACTATATCGGTCCCCTTCCACCACTTATATCAGTAAACTATGGGTCCCTTAAATATACTTCATGGTCAGAAGGGATTCACCCTTCTTATATGAGAATTGATCAATGTCTACCTGAAACAAGAATTTTTTACTATAAAGATGAGGACTGGAAAACACTTCTTTATGATCTCTTATCTTTTGGATGCCCTATTAGTCACTAAAACCATCCCTAACATCAATAACTTGTCACCTAATGGAAGGTAGATAGTTTCCCATTATTATTCTAAACTACACATATTTAAATATAGGGACCATATTCAATTCATTTGTTATTGTGTGTATCTAGCCTTGTCTGAGGCTATTACAGGGCTACCCATGATGAGGGTAAGTCCCTTAATCAAAAAATATTTGGACCTCATTGGAGATCTTTGGTTGTATCCTGATTTCAGTATAATTAGGATAGAAGGAGCCCTATTTCATCCTCTCATGTTGCCAATATATGTGCCCACCAAGTTGGCCAAGTAAGAGATTACATACCATTTATTCCACAAAATTGATAGTGTATGAAAATAGAAGAGAAAGAGGGTTATCCATCCCTTTCCTTTAACTATTAGTATAACAGTGATACATAATTGGGATAGTGTAAATACCATCTTTAGGAACATAGACTCATTTGACTTACAACTTGATGAGTTAAGGTGATGGGACCCCAGAGATAATGTTTTGAATAATTTGAAGGGCAAAAGAAATAAACATGAAGTATGAGAATCAACTTGGTGTCCATGACACCATGTATATCTATGAAACTTCATTTTTTGAGGTCTTATCAAGATTAAAAAATCACAACATTCAACTTGAGGCTAGGTTTATAAGAGATGATAAGCCAACTAATGATATCTAGTAGATGAATCTTCTATAGTACCATTTGCTACTAGGACCATGTATTAGGCCTCCTCTAGAATAACTAGAGGCACCAATTACACAAAGGATAGAATCACAAATTTCCTAATGTGTAGTAAAAGATAAGCATGAAGAAATACCTAATGATAGAGTAACCTTTAATACCCAGACTAATAATATTGAATCCAGAATTGAATACATTGACATAATTGTATTACATCCTGGGTAGATAGTGGAAGATACCTTAGAAAAACTGATTAGTGCCTATGGGTCTAATGAATAAGAATCTCAAGAAGGAGAGCTTCAACCCTAAGTTGAGGAAGAAATAAGGGAAAAGAGGAAGGAAATATATTTGGACTTAGTTCTAGTTATTCCCCCTTAAAAGAGAAAGGCTGAATTATCATTGGTTTTTGTTGGAACCAAGAAGCCTAAGATAACCCTCACTCACCCTCTAAGTGAAGTTAATATATTCCATGATGATAATATGATTCATGGTCTAACCATTCCTAGATGGTTTTTAAATAGAAAGATACAAAATATCCCAACACTGATACATCAATGGGACATCACAAAGTTAGTCAACATCACATGTCATGAGGACTTAAGCCCTAAATAATGTCTTTTCAATAAAAAGAGAAATAAAGATGAATGATTTCTCTTGTATCTTCATGTAGAACCCAAGAAGAAGCCTCAGAGCCATAAAAATGACATACTCTTTAGTTAGTGTGCAATTTGACCAAACCATAGCTGGATTAGAAAGAATTACAACAAATAAATCTATGGTGGGTGGAGAGGAGTTCACCTTTAAAAAGGTGGAGTCATTTGTTGGTTTGACCCTAGTTAGAGGTCAAAGAATATGAAAAGACCCCATTCATGTAGAGGATATATCTAGTTTGGCTAAAGTTCAAAGTGCCCATTTGTAAACTAGCATCAAAAGCCTATAACAACAAATAGAGAACCTTTAGAAGAAGAATGAAGATTTTGGAAAGCACAAAATTTTATTAGTTCCTAACTCAAGAATTGAGATGTTTGAGAAATAATTTCATGTCATTTTTGACTCCCTGAATTCAACAAAGCTAAGGTAGAGTGTACTTTTCCTATAAGATACATAGCCAAGTGTTTAATCACCCAATGGTAGGGTTCTAGGGAAAAAATTAAAAATTTAATTATCATCTTGATAAGAGATAAAATCCCTAACTTCAAGACTATAAAAACACATCACATCAACACCATGTTGGGCTTGATTTTGGTTAACCTTAGATAGACTCATTAATGATGACAAAAAACTACTAGATATGATTAAAAAACTCTTAGGGACCATGATTACAAATCCTTCCAATCTCACCTCCATAGGCATCATGGTAGATGATGAATTCAAGCACAAAGTTACCTTAGTCATGAGATAGGTTAGAAATAAGATCCAAGGAGAGTCTTGAGGTGAAAACAATAGGATCATGGATATGATTATGACTACAAAAAAGAAGATAGATAAGGCGTAAAGCATCAAAGAGTCTTTGGAAAGAAATGATAGGGACCTAGATGATTTGGTAAATCAAGAAGATGAACTCCTCCTTTAGAAAATTATCAATTTTAAGTTAGTTAATGATCAACATCAATAGGTGATGAAGTTACTTCAATAGAGCTAGAGGTCTTCACCAACACAGGGTCCACCAATTGGTTGAGAATATTTTCTTTTGATAAAACATTGTAAATTTTGGAATTAGAATATTTTTTGTAAAGGAAGGTGCATTTTTTTAGCATGTTTCCTAAATTTCAAGTCATTTGGAAAAATCTAGTGTATTATAGAAACTTTGTATAAAGGTCAACTATCCTTCACTTTTTGTACACTTAAAAGTCAATGAAACTCACCAAAATGCTTCCTTGAAGCCTATAAAAGGAGCATCATCATTTATAAAAAAAGGAGAGAAATTAATATAAGTAGATAATTATGAGAAAATTGTCTCATTTTGTTTATAGGAATTGTTATTTAGCTTCTCTATCAATTGTCTATTCTAGATCTCAAATTTGAATGGTTTTTTAAGAATTATCAATGTAAATCTTTAGTATAGGTTAATAATTTGTATAAATGATAAATTAGTTGAATGTTCTTAGGTTTAATAAAAATTTTTTTCTCTACATAAGGATGTGCATATGCTATTTGTTTGCACTAGTAAATATTTAAAGTAAAGATAGTTATTACTTGTATTTCTTCATGTTATCCTTATATACTTGTTTGGTGTGTGGAAGATTTGGGTGTATGATATTTCATGCTATAAATTAATTAAATTTATGTCTAATTAGAATTTAAACTTTTTCATAATATTTGAGGTAAAGATCAGTAGCTTACTTTCCTTCTTCCCTACCCTTCTCTTTTCCTATTCTTTTACTAGATCACTATAGCCTAAAATCATTATAAATATCCACTCTAGAGTAGCCTTAGATTATAATTTTATCATAACCCACTAGTACTAGTATAGATGAATACATCTTATGAAAAGATTATTGAGGACAAAGGTGGCTCCCAACCACAAAATTTTATAAATATTGTGGAACAGTTCGCTTGCTCTATCACTATTCCATTACAGGTGACCAGGTCACCACAACTTATAACTCATTCTCTGAATTATTTGAATTTTAAACTTATAAGCATTCCTTAAACACTAAGAGAACCTATGATACACTTATAGGAATTAGTAGGATATTTATATTATTCTTCACTCATCCTTAATATGTTATATAGTTTAGTCCATCCATTGATCATACTCCCTCTAATATTTTTCCTTTGTCTCTATCTTTTGCTCTTTCCACACATTCACATACAAGTATAAAAACCATTTTATTCGTATCCACTGTTTATATTCTTCATGAGTATGAACTTATTGGTTAGCCATAAGACATGATTTAACCCTTAATACATCTATCATGATAAAACATAAATCAAATACATTGTCACATGTTGGCCATATCATCTATGGGTCACACTTAAGTAGCTACACCTTTAAATTAGGCCTTTGTATCCCTTATAAGTCTCGTGGAGATATATTAAACCATTTATCACTTCATTAATAAAATTAATAACATAGGATCACTTTCAACTATATGGTTCCATTCCATATAACCCTTATGACATCTTCACATGAATACATCTACCAAAAAACTCTTCTGATAAAGCACAAATTGCTCAAAAAAAAATTTGTACATAGTAACACCATGAATGAATAAATATTAAACTTTGAAGATCCATAAATTTTAATGTACAAACATTCAAACTTTATAACTATATTTTATAGATGTGCCTTGAAGTACTTTACTAAAATTTTCTTTTTAATGCATCAATAAATTCATCATGGATCAAAAGATAGATAAAAAACTACAAATTGGTTTTCCCTCATTAATTTGAATATTTAAATTCCAACTATAACTTAGAAAATGTTAAACATCGGACACTTTGACTTCATCTTGTGATCCCTAGCAACTTTCAATAAATATTCACCATCAATCTCCTCAGATCAACCTAGTCTTTATCTTGTAAAACTCACATTTTATCTTAGATTATAGCTCATATGATTGTTCCGCTTAAAATCTTATCATGCCTTGTAAACATTTGACTCTTTGACTTGGCCCATACCATCGATCTCTATCTATATGAACCCCTGTGAACTGTTGATCTTTTATCAGATTATGGAGATAGAGAAACCTATCATAATCATGTTTAATCTCAGAAACCTTTGATAATTTAACTTCTCACACACTATTGGATCAAGATCTAGATGATTAATTCTCACTATTAGATTTACTGACTAGTGACTTCATATTTCAATGTAGTTAAACTTGACAGTCTCTAGCCCATCATAGTCTGTAAGATCAACTTTGAAGGTTTATAACTTGAGCTAGAAAACACTTCATGAGTCCAAATATTTAGGGTGACTTGTTAGAACTATAGATATAATATCCATGAAATATTTTGACCTTAGTTGTATTTTTGAGTACTTGCATTAAATTTACAAACATACTAGTTCATACATATTTGCATGATGTGTAGTGATGGTCTAGCTTATCTTAAGTTAGAATATGATTATTTATCTTTCCAAATGATCAAGTGACACACCAAAACTTCATCAAGACATCTATGGATACCTCATAACTTATTTTTTATCCTTACATACCTAAAAATGGTCCATATCTCTCCAAGCTATCAAACTAATCACTTTTTCATTAATATATTAGTACCACATGATCTCTTTGACATCAATAATAACCAAACATAAATGAATATGATGAATAATATTCCCCTTTATCATTGATGGTAAAATACCCTTAGAATGACTTATTACTCTTTTGAACTTCTCCATTATGATCTTTCTCCCCATTTAACATTAATGACAAAGGTTTTCTTCCTCAACATGTCAACAATCATTCATTAACATTATATATGCATTCAAATACTATTTAAGATGCTCAAGAAACTTAAATTCTTTCAAGCGTATGAATAAATTTATCTCCCTTTGACATGCACCAATATAAACTTGAAATTTTTTGATCCTTGGACCTATCTACCTACAAAAATCATAATCTCTCTTTTCTCATGCATGAAGATTCCATACCTTATCAAAATACATGACCTAGTTTGATCAAGTCATCATGTCAATATTCTTAAAATCACAACTATAGTAGACATATTTACACATGCTCCCCCTTACATCATGCACATATTATTCAAGCCACTCAAGCTAACTAACTTATCCCCTCCTTAGCCAATCATACCTTGTTTATAATTAAATTGAAAAGAACATACCTTCGTAATGATTGGCATTTTGATTATTACCTATAGCACACAGAATTACCTCCATACAAGAAAGATGTCTCTTGAGAAGCATAGGTAGAGATACCCACTTGTCATAGAGGGACTAAATATTCTAAAACTCAAGAGATTCCCATATCTCCATGCTCTCACTTGACTTTTAGTCCTTCTTCATTTTGAAATTATCTTTGAATGAGTTCTTAACCTTATTCTTTTCTTTTATATCAAGATCATGATTGATTTCCTTATCTATTTGGGTAGATAAAACTTACTCCTTGATACTTAAACTTTTTCCTTATTCTATCATGGAAAATTATCCACTTTGAGCCTATTTTTCATTTACCTTCTTTGGACTCCATTTAGTATGGCTCCTTCTCTTCATGATAAGATTGACAATTTTTTAAGTTGAATACTGATCATTCTTGAAAAATATTGCTATGTGACCTCTCTCATGACATTTGAAAAAAAATAGGTTTATAAAATTATGTATACCTTGTGATCTTAAAGTTTCATGATTATGAACCTAATTATTTGGTCTCTTGATGAGGATATTGTAAAACTTTGTAATATGACCAAACCTTTGACACTTGTAATAAAATATGCCATTCTTTCCTTTTAAACCTATTGACTGTCTTTAGTGATAATGTTCTTCATGCTTGCCATTATCTTGCGCATAGTTCCATTCAAATTCATTTCTTGAGGATCTTTTAAAATCTTTTGACCTATGACCAAAATGATTGGAAGAGTAACAATGACCATTAGAATTTTCATACCTCATATCATTTGGCTATCTGATCGGATTTGTCTTCATTTTGCCAATATCTTCATTTCTTGACTGATGATTGATCTTTAAAGTCTGATTGTCCTTGTTCACACCAGCCTTTATTTTGTCTTGAGTTTTATGATTTTGTTCTTCTTTGTATCTAAGACTTGTTTTATCACTTGCATACTTTTGACTACTCATAATATTGTCAAGATCATTTGAGCTCTTTTCAAACTTCATAAATCATTTCACTTTACAAGATGTTTTGTCTAACTCATATTTTAATGACTATATTTCAATCACATACCTTAAAAACTCATCTTATTTGGTTTTTAGGCTTGTAGACATAGTTTCTAACTGACTATTGAGATGCTTGACAATATCTTCATGTTCTCAATTTCATCATTCATTCTTGCTTCAAACACACTAAATTATTCTTCATAGTCCTTAATTTTTGACATCATCTCTTTGTTATTTTTCTTCTCAATATTTAGATATTTAAGAGAATTCATCAATTCATCTTTATTATTTGAATCATCAATTGTATCTTTATTCATATCCTGATTTAGTTTCATCTACAAACACTCTATCTTTGATTGATACATGATACACTCTTCATCCTTACTCTTTACTTATTAATTAAGAGTAAAAACCTAAGATTAAGGTTATTTTGTGATCTCATCATGCTCCTTGCTCTCATTACTCAGCCTTTCTTCAAAAAAATTTATTTAATCCTCATAGGATTTGATTAAGGAATCTCATTTTTTGTTCTCTCTTTGTAAAAACTTCATTTATTCCATAGTATCTAGATATTTATCTTCAAAAGTGACTTTCTCTTCTTCTTCCTCTAAGCTATCTCCAATAAATAAATCTTTGGTTAAATAACATTCACCTTCATCATAATTAAGGGACATGAATAATGTATCCATGTCCTTATTATAAAAAGAATCACCACTGTTAGATGTGTTTACTTCTTCTATATATGAGTTACTATATTCTTCATGGTAAAGGATCTTAATACCTTTGTATGATTATTTCCATTTTTATTATTTGAAAACTTTTTCTACTTGCTAGGACCCTAATATTTCTTGTGTTCATCCTCATGAGATTCTTTATGATATTATTTGAGTTCAAACATGTCTATACCTGGACATCTAGCTATAAAATGACCAACTTACCACATGAAAAAAAATTGAAAGGATGTTTCCCTTCATAGTTACCTGATCCTACATTTAATTTTCTTAAAATCATGGCTTCAAGTTAATCTTCATTAAGATCAAAATATTCATGAATCAACTTTTTCTTCTTGGATTTTGTCTCCTTGATCACCTTGAAGGTTACTTCCATCTTACGAGGTATATCCTCATCAACTCTCATCTCATAGGCAATAAGGATGTCATGTAGTTTATCCATATTTAAATGAGTGAGATCATGAATTTCTTCTATAACAAAAACTTTTATATCAAACTTGAGTGTAAGATTCCTTACTACCTTCTGAAGTATAGTAGATTCATCAATCACCTCTCCAAGACATTGTATCATGTTTACTAATTCATAAATACATCGAAGATAAGATGACACAATATCTTCTTCCTTTATTTTGAGGCTTTCAAATTACCTTCAGTAGGTCTACAATTTAGCTAGTTTTACCTTTAAGTCTCCTTCATAGATAGTCTATAATTTTTCCCAAATATCCATGGTAGACTTGTAATAGATCACTTTGGTGAACTTAGCCATTGATAGACCATAAATGATAACTTTCATATATTTTGAATTATTCTCACTCAACTTCTTATTAAAAACACTAGTTGGAGTAGTTGGTGTAGTATAACCATCCATGATAGATTAATAAATATCAAACCCTAGAGACATGATGTGTGTCCTCATCCTTGTACTCCAAATAACATAATTTGACCCATTGAATAATGGTGCTTGCTTAGTAGAGAAACCCTACATTTGTTGACTTGATATATTGCACCTTGGATCAATTTCAAATGGTTAAAATTTCAATGAAGGTCTTGCTTTGATACCATTTTTTAGAGGTACAATCTATGGGGTTGAATCAATTACACAAGATATTTAAGAATTTAATTTTAATCCTTTCAAACTCTTAACTAATGACCATATGTATTCATAAAGAATAGAATATGTTCATAACAATGAATAGTAAAGATGATGGAAGATCAACACACATAACATAAGATCTATATGATAAACCCTCTTGAGTAATAAAACCCACCCTCAAACATGCAAACACATGGAATACTTGTCCTATACGATGATCACAAACATGAGACATATTAGTGAAGCACCCATTTCATAAGGAACACCCTCTCCTAAGTATGAACAAGCACCCACTTATTATAGATGTTGAGCACCCACATAAAACCTATGAAGTAAACAATTCCAAAAATTTGATTCCAAATCAATTTGATTGGATAAATAATTTATAACGCCTCTCTTTCAACTCTTCACACATACTCAAACTTTATCATACAATTAATGCATCCAAACATCCCTTGTGATCACTCTAATCTTCTATACTTATCCTCAATATGCTATGTACTTCAGTATATCTAATGATCACACTCTCACTAATCTCTTTCCTTCATCTCTATCTTTTCCTCTATCCACACATTCATAGATAAGTCTAGAAACCATTGTCTTGGTTTTCACTATTTATAGAGTCTTCATGATTATCAACTTCTTAGTCAATCATAATATTTTATTTAACCCCTAAGACATATATCATGGTAATACATAGCTCAAATTCATTTTCATAGGTTGTCCATAGCACCTATTGGTCACACTTAAGTAGTTACACCTTTTAATTAGGCCTTGGTATCCCTTATAGGTCTCATAGAGACCTATTCACCCATTTAGCACTTTATCAATCAAATTAAGAACATAGGATAACTTTTAAATATATGGATCCACTCCATGTAACCCTTATGACCTCTTCATGTGAATACATCCACCAAAACACTCTTCTACTAAAGCAAAAATAGCTCAAACATAATTATGTACACCATAACACCATGAATGAATAAATAGTCAAATTTGAAGATCCATAACTTTGAATATGCAAACAGTCAAACTTTATAACTATATTTTATGGATGTTCCTTAAATTAATTTAAAACTTTGATTTTTATTTCATTAATAAATTTGACCTGTATCAAAAGATATAGCTCAAAAACTACAAAATGGTTTTCCCTCAATAATTTGAATATTAAAATTACAATGATTAATGAGTAAATATTAAACATCAAAAACTTTGATCTCATCTTGTGCTCCCTATTAACTTTTAGTAAATACACACTATCAATATCTTCAGATCAGCCTAGTATATATCTTATAATGCTCACCATTGATCTTAGATCAAAGCTCCTATGATTATGCCACTTGGTAGCTCAGCATGCCTTCTGTACATTTGAATCTTTGACTCAACCCACACCATCAATATCTATCTATAAGAAGCCTTTTGAACCATTAATCCTCTATCAGATTAATGAGATAGAGACACTTGCCATAAGTTCATTTAATCTTAGGAAACTTTGACAATTTGACTTCACACATAATGTTGGATCAAGATCTAGATGACGAATGCTCACCATTACATCTAATAACTAGTGACCTTATATTTCAACATAGTTAAACTTGATGGTATTTGGCCCATCATAGTCTATAAGAGCAACATTTAAGGTTTATAAATTGAGCTAAAAAAGACTTTAAGAGTCCAAATTTTTGGCACTATAAATAACATCTCCATGAATTCCTTTAACCTTGGTTGAATTTATTATTAGCTACATTAAATGCACAAACTTTGTTGGCTCATACATATCTACATGACATGAAGTAATGGTTTGGATTGTCTTAAGCTAGAATATATTTGTTTCTCTTTCCTAATGATCAAGTGACACACTCAAAATTCACCGAGACATCTATGGATGCCTCACAACTTCTTATTTTCCCTTGCAAACCTATAAATATGTCATATCTCTCCAAGATATCAGATTGATCACTTTATCATTAATGCATTAGTACCACATGCTCTCTTTGACATCAATGAAAATAAAACATCAATGACTGTGCTCAACAATTACCCCTTTAGTTTGATCATTAATACCTAAAGACATCTCATCCATATATTATTTTGTAGAGCTAGATTTATGCTTTTTTTAAGATAAAAGTGCATCAATATAAGTCATAAATTTACCTTCTAAGTGATCCATTCTTTGATTTAAAGTTTTATGAACCATAACATAAAAATTGTTGACTATTGCATCTATTATTAATTTTTGTGTCTTCACTCTATCAATGCTTACAAGCATCTCATGACATATAGAGGAATTCAGGTGTGAATTTTAATCCCTATCATGTTATTTAATATTTTAAACTTTGTTTTTAGACATTCATAATTTTCCCTTAAACAACTGAGTTTTTATAAAACACATATTACTTCACCTTGAAGAAAAATATTAGCCTCTTTGTATTTCATTGGACCTATGATCACCTTCAAGTAGTTAAACATGAAATGAAGGTCCTGATCTGATATCAATTATTTGAGATACAATCACTAAGAGGGGGGTGAATCAATGATGTTATATATTTTAAACTTTAATTGTAATCCTTCATACTCTTAATCAATGACCACAAGCATTCTAGAAGCATACAAGATGTTTATAACAATGAATAAGCAAGATGATGCAAGATCATACATATAACACAAGATCTCCATGGGAAATAATCTTGGGGAATAAAACTGACTCTCAATCCTAAAAATACATGGACTACTTTTCCTATAAGATGATAAAAAACATGAGACCTTTTAGTGAACTATCCACTTCACAAGGAACACACCCTAATTATGAACAAGAAACCACTTGTTCTAGATGTTGAACACCCACACAACACCTATGAAATCAATAGCTCCAAAATGCTGATTGCATATCAATATAATTAGAGAAATAATGTATAATAGATATCTTTCAAACTCTTCACACACACTCAAAATTTATCATAGAATAAATGCATCTAAACACACCTTTTTGATCTTTCTATTCTTCTTCTCTCATCCTCCATATATTTTTAATTCATTCCATACATTGAGCACACTCCCTCTAATCTCTTCCTTCATCTTTATCTTCTACTCTCTCAACACATTCACATACAGTTTAGAAACCATTCCCTTGGTCTTCGCTCTTTATATATTCTTCATGAAATATCAACTTCTTGGTCATCCATAATATGTATCTTAACCTTTAATACATATATCATGCTAAAAAAAAGATCAATGACATCCTCATAGGTCATCCATATCATCCATGGGTCACACTTAAGTAGCTATGCCTTTCAATTAGACCTTAGTATCCCTTATAGGTCTTATGGAGACATATTAACCCATTTAGCACTTCATTAATAAAAACGAGAATATAAGATCACTTTCAAATACATGGGTCCACTCCATATGATCTCTAAGACATCTTCAAGTGATTTTTCCTTCTAAAACACTCTTCTGCTAAAGCAAAACTTAATCAAATAGTATTTCGTACACACTAACACCATGAATGAACAAAAAATCAAATTTAAATCTCCATAACTTTGACTATACAAATATTCAAACTTTATAACTATATTCTCTAGATGTGCCTTGGAGTCCTTTAAAACATTGATTTTTATTGCATCAATCAAGTCATCCTAAATTAACATATATAGATCACAAAATATAGACTTATTTTCCCTCATTAATTTGAATATTCAAAATCCAATGGTCATTTTTTAGAAACTAAATATCAAGCACTTTGACCTCATCTCATGCTATCGAGAAACTTGGAAAAAATATGCATCATTGATCTCCTCAAAAGTAGCATGGTATTTATTTTTTAATGATCACTATTGATCTTAGATCATAGCTCCCATGATTATGCCACTTGGAAGCTCTATGTGGCTTCTATAAATTTAACTCTTTGACTCGGCCCACACCATTAATCTCTATCTATACAAACACCCATGAACTTTTGATCTTCTATTACATCAATGAGATAGAGACACTTGTCACTAGCATGTTTAATGTTAGAAACCTTTGACAATTTGAATTCATGTGTACCATTGGATCACAATATAGATAATTAATGCTTACCATTAGATATATTGACTAGTGACCTCAAACTTCAACATAGTTAAACTTGATGATAAATGGCCCATCATAGTTTGCAAGAGCAACTTAAAAGGTTTATAACTTGAGCTAGAAAACACTTCAAGAATCTAAATCTTCAAGGTACCTTCTTGTCACTATAGATAACATCTCCATAAAATCCTTTGACCTTAGTTGACTATCTAAATACTTGAATTAAATGCACAAACCTATTGGTTCATACCTATATATATGATGTGCAGTGATGGTCTAGCTTCTCTTAAGCTAGAAGAAGCATGTTTGTCATTCCATATGATCACGTGACACACTACAGCTTTACCAAAACATATATAGATATCTCAAAAATTCTTCTTTATCCTTACAAACATGAATATGTCTTATATATTCTATAAGATATCAAACATAACTTATTTGTCATTAATGCATTAGTATCTTATGCTCTCGTTGACATCAATGATAACTTAAAATCAATTACCATACTCAACACAACTTATATATTCATGACCTTGACCATTTATATTGACTTATAGTATATTTAGATGTTCATTAAGAATCATTCTTTATCTCAAGGAAGGATTGGGCATTGCTCTGCTATTAGCTAGGCATCCATATCCTTAATAGATATAACTTAGCTCCACTTAAGGTCTTGCTCCACTACCAACCAAACATCCATATTCCTAGTGGAGATTACCATAATTATATTTGCTTAGAAAGATTTTGAATTTTGCAATAAATATCTTATTTTTTATATTTTTTATATATGTTTTTGCTTTCTATCAAAGGTTAGGAACCAAATTAGCCATATTTTGGTATTTGGTCAAATTTTTTATCTTTAGACACTCATCCTTGGTTGTAAACTTTGTCCAAGGTAATTAATGTTTTTTGAGTGCAAGCATGACTTTTTCGTAATAGTTCAAACTTTTATTGTACATAAGAAATTTTTTATCAAAATCAAACTTAGATTAATAACTAGGTTTAATATTTTGTGAACAACCATCCTAGATAGTAGCCCTTACCAAATTCTCAAAATTATAACATCAACCTCACATTTCAAGATCCATGATCAACCATTGGTTAAGGTTTTTACATGCATTATTGATTTGTTAACCTTTGATAAATTACATGCATTAGAGTTATTTAATATTGTCTTGAAAAGACTTATCAAAAGCAGTGAATAGAAACAAAAGAAAATAAACACACAACACCAAAAAAATATCAAGAAGTAAATAAATACTTACATGCACTATTTGAAAATAGGGAATAAGAAGGAAAGAAATAGGAAAAAAACTAATCTAAGCCTACATAACTAGTATTAAAGATTACTCCATGTAGACTTGTGGTGGGGTAGCATAAAAGTAGTTCTTGAGACATTTCCCATGTATTGGAATTGTTAACTTTTCTCCTTGTAAGTATTTGAGCCTGAAGGTGTGGTCTCCTAGTATTTCATCAATATAATATGGTCTAATCCACAAAGGTTTGAATTTTCCGTGCTTTCCCTTAGGTTTAGATTCTTTCTCCCAAAGAATAACTAAGTCTCCTTATTTAAACACCTTAATTTTAAAACATTTGTTAAACCATCTCTTCACTATGGTTTGATGTATACTAAAATTGGAGAAAGCTTCCTCTCTTACATTTTCCATTTGAAAAATGTCAATAAGCCTCCTGTAAACTATTGATCTTCCCCTTCCACATACTCTTACATAAACTTATAGGTTGGAAGCTTAAGTGTGATGGGGAATATAGGTTTTTAACCATATACAAGTAAAAATAGTGATTCCTTTAGAGCTTTCTTGGCTCTTATTCTATCAACCCAAAGGTAATACTTGAGTAACTTGTGCCAAGTTATTGGTTTGTCAGTAGTAGACTTCCTAATAACTTTAATCAAATTATTATTAGTAGATTCAAAAACCCCATTACCTTGAGGTTAATGATTTAAATAAAAATTGAGAGTAATTTCATTATCATATGCCCACTTAGTCATTTCAATAGATATAAAATTAGACCCATTATCATAAACTAGATATAATGGTGTTCTAAATTTGGTACATGTATGTCTTCCAAGAACATTATCACATATTTAGTCCTACATTATTTGGTTTCTCCTACTTTAATCCATATAGTATAATAGTCAGTAGTAATGATCACATACTTATAACCTTCTAAAAAATTGGGGTTCATGACCCCCACAAAATCTAATCCCCATTGAGCAAAGGGTTTATCAATACTTACTAGATTCAATGACATGGTTGATTTTAGATCTTTAGTGTTGAAAATTAGGCACCAATGACACTCTCTCACATGCTTGTGAGAATCTTTGAAAATAGTATACCAATAGTAACTAGCCCTAAGGATCTTATGTGTAGGTGTCCTTCCTAATGGATGTCCACTTCAAAGCTTCTCATGGAAAGTGCTTAGGATCTCATTAGCTTCCTCCTTAGAAACACATCTTAGGTATATCCCTTTATAGTTATCATAAAAATTACTCCATATTTAATCAATAAATGGGTTGCCTAGAGCCTTATATCTCTCTTTTGTTCCATAATCAACCCTGTAGGACAAGTTCTATTTATTAACATGTGGATAATTAAATCATACCAATCATTGGGTTGAAAAATTTGCTTCTCTACCTAAATGACACATAACTTGGGATTAATATTGTAAATAAATATAATTATCCCTTGTAACCTTTCCAATTTATTAGTCTTAATTTCTAGATCATATTCTTGAAGTATGGAAATCCACTTACATCTCCTTTCCCCTAATTCACATTGGTAAAACATAATCTTAGTGGTAGGGTATGGTAGTATTTCATGTACCTTATTCCTAAGGATATAAATCATAAATCTTCAATGCCTTATTATCTATTAGGGAGTAGTATAACTAAACATTTTTAAATTTAGTACTCATGAAAGTAATAGGATGATCACATCCATCTATTTCCTAAGTTAGGACAACTACAATTATATGGTGAGAAGCAAAGGAATAAAGATAACAATCTTTTGAAAAACTAGGGATTATCAATATTAGCGACTACACTATTTATTTTTTTATATCCTTGAAAGCCTTTATGGTCTTTGTATTCCATGTGATCTTGGCCTCCTTCTTCAACATATCATTCAATGGTCTAACAATAGTTGTAGAACTAGAAATAAACTTTCTCACAAAGTTGATCTTTCCAAAGAAAGATTTTAATTAATTTCTACTGTTAGGGGCTTCTATTTTAGATATAGAATCTATTCTATAAATGTCTATATAAATCCATTTTTTAGTTCTAACATGCTCTAAGAAATTTCCCTTAATGACACAAAAAAATGATCTTTTTATGGTTGAGATAAATTCCATACCATCTACACCTTTCAAATAATTGTTGTAAGTGAATGATGTGGTCCTCCCTATTTTTTGAAAATATAGTTAAGTCATCCATGTAAATTATAATGTACTTACCTATCAATCCCTAGAAAGCATGGTCCATTACTCTTTATAAGGTTTCACCTATATTTATTAACCCAAAAATCATTATTTTGTAGGCAGAAGTGCCCCACTTATTAATGAATATAGTATTTAATCTATATTATTTGTTCATCATAACTTTTTTATAACCTAATAATACATCAAGAAAATACATCATTTTATATCCATGGAAATTTGGATAGCTTGATCAAGTGAAGGTAAAGGGTAGTTATCCTTTTCATAATCTCTCTTCAGATTTCTAAAGTCTACACACAATCTGATTTCCCCATTTTTATTCATAAATGGTACTAGGTTAGCCACCCAAGTTGAGTATATAATGGGAAAAACTATATTTTCATCCAAAAACTTCTTAACCTCTTTGTATATCAGGGGTTTGAAGAAAAGGTTAACAAGTCTTTGTTTCTACCTAAAAAGCTTACAAGTTTTGTTTAAAGGTATGGTATGAGTTATAACTCTAGGATCAAAGATAATTAATTTATCATATGGACATGATATAATATATTTATACTTGGTTTAAAACTCTTAAGCTTCTATTAACTCTTCATTAGTGGTGGATGTACCAATATTGACCAGTTAGGGTTGACCTTGTGTTCTTAATTCAACTACTTTATAATATTTCCCATTCACCTTGGGAATTTTGACAATCTTAGCTCATTTATTTGACTCAAATAATATTTCTAGGTAAATTTTGCCCTTGGGAATTTTATTGTCACTTAATTGCATAATTTTATCATTAATGTTGCCGTTATCAAGATCATTTCCATTGGCTTCATCAATTATGTGAGCCTAAAATACTCCTAAACTATTCATAAAGTCTAAAATATATTGGTCAGCACTAAATACATATAAATGGTTGATGTTATCAAGGACTGAGGGACATAGGATTAACTCAACACTAAGGTTGCCTAGTTTAGAGTCCTGGTTGGGCATAAAATTAGTTCTAGTTGAAGCTAGCCTATTTGTAAGCTTATTTTCTTCCCTAAAAATTGAGACAATGTTAAAATCATCAAAATAATCTATCAGTTCCCAAAATCTAACCTTATACTTCTTAAGGTAAGATAATTTTCACTGATATTCTTGATGGAAAATTACAAACTTGAGATTAGAGCCTCATATTCTGCCAAATTGTTAGTGCAAGAAAATTGAAGTTTGTATGAAGTACTAAATTGTTTTCCAAATGGGTTAATTAAAATAATTCCTACACCAAAAATAGAATTACACCTTGCATCATCAAAATATAAATTCCATATCCTAGGCATAACATGAGTATGTTTAGAGTCACATACCTTAAATGTGTCAAGAGTGTAAACTCCTAACATAGAATTGGCCATGTTGACCCTTTCATTTATAACATTGTACTCATTTATCATATGTTTCATCTTGAGATCATTTTTAATTATAATCTTATTTGGTACACCTTTCCATGGTAGATACATATGTGAACAATTAGTAGACATGTAACCATTAAAATATCTAGTCAAGTCTCTACTAAGCAATATCCCATAAGCATCAGGTATATAAATGACTTGTATGTCAATAAACTATTGGTTCCTTGGTTTAAATGTGAGCTACATGTAGATGTCCAATAATTCTCCAATTACTTTCACCTTAGATTTATCTAATGAGTAACAAACCTATCAAATTTAATTAGAGTCAAACTTAATTTCTCATAAATAATTGTAGGCATGGTGTTGTTAGTAAAAGCACTTGAATCTAGAAAATAATTATGCAAATTCTTACTATAGACCTTGATTGTAAGCAAGAAAGGTGGAATATCTACTTTTTTTTTACATAGCAATATTCCCATTTATAGCCTTGGGTGACTTACCAAGTTTCTTAGATAGAGATTCTAGTAACAAATCTCTCTACTCAGTGATTTGAGTTAGTTTATATAAGGTGATGTTAGCCTTAATATTATTCATTTCCTCAACTATATTGTATCAAATTCTAGTATAAGTACTAGAAGAAAAAACATTAGACTTAGAAGTACTTCCCTTTGAAAACTCAATATTATTAGTAGTTATACGATCAAGAAGAGTGTCAAAATTATTTGGTGGAGTGGATGTATTCAAGTGTTGTTTTTTATCTCTATTCTTTAAAGGATAGATCTTCTTCAAATATTACTAAAATTCATGCACCTCTTCATGAGTATACTCAGACTCATTACCTTCTTGGAATGGGAAGTTAAATGTTTCCACCATAAGGATTGTATCTATAGACTTGGATGACTTTAAAGAACTAGAGTTACCTATAGAATTATATTTGTTATATCCACCTTTATCAGTATCTAACTCATATTAAAATAACTCAAAAGCATTACAAAATTCATTGTAGTCTAACTCACCATGCTTTGAAGTATTGTGGACCTTGCAATATTTAGTTAGTGTAACATCCCAAATATTCATCTCAAGTTTATTATTATTACCTAATGATGACTCATTATTATTATTTTTATTAGTGTTAACATTATGGAACCCATTGTTAGGCCTGTTGAAACTTTGATAAGAGTAATCTTTATTAGAGATCTCTTTAGTATTACCTATTTATATAATTAAAGGACATCAGGACTTAGCTTTTGAAACATATTAAGTACGGATTCATTCCCATTATTTGGTGTCTCTAAATGTTAGTATAGGTTCTTAGCTCAAAATAAAATGCTCATTATGAGGATAGCTAGATTATATAGTTTTGTGTAAAATAGAGCAGTGAAGTCATGGTTGATGAAAGCATATCAAAGACAAAAATTGTGTGATTGAAAAGAGCTAGATTAATTAAGGAGTTATTTTGATATGTAGAACATTCAAAAGTTATTTTAATATACCATAAACCTTAAAATTGAACATGATAACTCAAATAGGGATAAATATAAGAAATCTAATAGGTAACCATAAACCAGAAGTCTATATTGATCTTGAAAAGGGTTCATCATCTTCTTCATAGCCAAACATACATATTTATAGTCGATATAGTTTCTGACTATTCATATTATACTTTATACATTGGTTTAAAATTGAGGAGACTATTCAACTTCTATTCTTTCACAAGATGAGAAGATAAGACAAAATACACAAGTTGATAATTACATATATAGTACAAAAATATTCAAGGAATATTCATTGCAATCTTACTTATCCAATTTTCTTCTCCCAACTCTTTCCTAAACTTAAATTGTTGTCTCCTCTTGAGATAATGTCATAGGTTCATTTGATTGTGTGCTGAGGGTAGAAGCTAGAAAATTTGTGTAGACTAGTAAGAGTTGTAGTAATAACTCAAGGTGTCCTTTTCAATTTTCACCCCTTATGCATTACTTAGCCACCCTTTCAAGTTTTCAACTAAGTAGCATACCAACCTACCACACATTTGGGTTTTAAATAGGTTGGCATAGCTAATTGGTTTCCCTTTATAGGTTTTCAACTAATCTAGCCCCACTTATCTCATAAATCATCCCCAATGCAAACAATTATTCAAAATTGATACAATTTTTTTAAAACTTGCATAGTGCAAAATATTCAACTGGTAGTTAGTGGTGTGTCTGAGGAAGAAGACTAGCCAATGGAATCCTTGACATATTTTAGGTTAGATGTGCATTGGGTGATAACTTTATGTATCACATAAGGTGTAATGTATGTAAGGACCCTAAGTATTGGAGTTACCTTGCTACAAAATGGTGCCAAATCCATTTTGAATTCATCTCAATCAAGCATGACTTCCTAAACCATATGGATCAAGAAGCACATTGGTACATAAGTATTGATGAGGTCCTTCAAGTCTTCATTTTGTGCAACACTTAATTAGCCCTTATATTACTAACTTTCAAATATATCTTTATGATAATCTATTCTAGCTTCTCTATGTGTCTTTCTGCTTCCTCTCCTACAAATGCACTACATTACAAGTCCTATTACTAGTTAAGAAGTCAGTATTGTACATTATCTCTAACATTGAAATATTACTATAGAGAAATTTTAGTTTCATTAGACGATGTAGTTTGGGTGTGTATAATTATGTGAGTAGTAGAAGATACTATTATACCCAAAACTCCCCCTTTTTTGGAAATAAATGAGGACCCACCTTTTTAAAAATATGATCTTAATAAGGAGTCATTTTCATATGTTTTATGCAAATTTTGTAAATTTGGGAATTTTACTTTTCTAGTGAATGGTATCGACATTATGATCATTATGTGTATAAGGCTAACTTGAGCACTACCGATGAATTCTTTGGTTTGATTCCTTCAAATTTTGTGTAAATCTATCCTTCAGATATGTTGGTTTAAGAAAATTTTGGCATTTTTCCTTTGGGATTACTCTTTTTAAAGTTTCATATTATTAGATAAATTGTTGTGGGCTCCTTGTCCAAGATAATTCTTTGACAAAATTTGGCCTATGGACATTTGGCCTTAAGAGATTTTAGATCACATGTATTTTACCAAAATAAATTCCCAATGTGTTTTACCCCCTCTATCTCTCTATAACTTACCCTTTGGATTTCACAGAATGAAACTTAAGATTACAAAAGTACCCTTAAAAAATTTTGGAAGTGCCCTTCGACCTTTGTGAAGTAGACCCTTTGAGAAAATTTTGCCTAAAATTAAACCCCTTGACTTCCTTCTACCTACCCTTTAGAACCATTCCAACTATCCCTTCAACCCTTTCCAAGTTTCATCAATTTTTTTTCCCATCAAAATTCCTTTGGCATTTATTTTTATTTCCCTTTGCCCTTTCCTTTAGAATATTTGTTCCATACCATTTCCAATTCCTTTGAACATTTTGTCCAAAATAAATCACCTAAAATATTTCGTTTGGGACCTTTTAAAAAATCACCCTTTTCCCTAAACCATCCTATTCAAACTTATTATTTTAGATCTTTTGTTCTTACATATAATCCCTAAAATAATTCCTCTAAGGGGCACCTACCCTTTAATTTTGGTTGAAACTACCCTATCGATCTTTATCAAAAGTTGTGTGCCCTTTTCTAAGTGGCCACCTACCCTTCTGATCTTTTGAAAAAGACCTTTCAGCCTTTATGAAATATCCAAGTGGTTTTTTTGACCTACCCTTAAATACTTCCATCTTAGAACCTTTGTTATATATCTATTTCCTTTTAACTTTTATGTTACACCTTTTGTCTGATGCAAAATTTCTGAAAGAATTCCTCTAAAGGGCACTTGCCTTTCAAAATTCTTGAACCCACCCTCCAAGTTAAAGGCACATACCCTTTGGGTTTTTCAAAAATTACCCTTCAAGACCTTTGAAGTAACCCTTAGCCATATGAAATTTCCCTCCAAAGATCAAAAGTTCCCCTCAACCCTTCAAACTACCCCTTAAGAATTTTGGAGATGCCCTTCGACATTTGTGAAGTAGACCCTTCAGACTGAAACTACCCTTAGAAAATTTTGGAATTAACCTTTAACCATGAAATATATCTTTAAACTAATACCTTTAGGAATTTTTCTCAAGGTCCTTTGGAACAATAGCCATGGAAATTTTGCCTATAATAATTCTTCCAAAGGAATTATCCATGAACATTGACTTAAAAAAACACCTTTTTGATGTTATAATTTTAAGTGCCTTGTTACAAGGAATATTATTGAAATTAATTCAATAATTATTAAAGATAAAATATTTCCTATTTGATAAATACTATGTATCCCCACCAACCCAGACTAACAAATTTAAAAATTAAACGTTGCATATTTAGTATTTCATGAACTGGTATTTAATGTAAGATCTTAATCAACGATACAAAACCATTGAAGATGTCATTTGAATTTGAGATATCTTGTGATTGAATTATCCTTACCTCGAAATAATGATCAAGATCCCTAGCTTACACTTTTAAGAGTATGCATCAAATAAAAATCAAGCTATAGTTGAATCAACTACATTAATATATAGGTATACACAATGTCCAACATGTTAAACTAGACATAGGTATGAACACATAGCTATGGCCTCCTCATTAATCTTATCCCAAGGAAATAGTCCCAGTTATATATTTTCAATCAAGGAATCCATAGAGTTTAGGGACACCATCTTCGACAAAAGGGTAGTTGAATATAAGTATCATAATTATTCATAGATTTTGGATGCAATTGATTCAATTGATATGTTTTCATTAGATGATGAGGTAGTGTTATCAGAGAGGTTTTTTCTTCAAGAAATACTAGCATAAAAGAATTAAATATTACACTTCACCATAGAAAAAAAAAAGAGGTCATACCATGTATTGACCTTCTCAAAGATTTATTATTTACATGTAAGATATCATAAGATGCCTAACTCTTGCACTCCTATGGTGACCCAGTGGTCATGTGTATATCTAAGAATGAATTGTAATGGTACCTATCCCTTAGCATCCTAGATTCATATTATGAAAAGAATACATAGGTATAATTAAAAGAGGAAACCTCAATTACAAAGTTTCTCTCTTCATGGTTTCTCTCAGGATAGACTATCTCCTAGTAAAGAATGAAGTGAAAGGGAGACATCCCAATAGAAAAATTTAGAATTTTAGATGGAATAGGTATGTGTCTTCTTAATAGGTTATATGGGATACCTATCATCCATTTCATGAATTTGGATTGGGTTCCTTTATTGTATATGATTTTATCTCATGATGCTACCTACGCCTTGGGGGAGGTGATTAGCTTAAGTTTGAGAGAATAAATTCTACACAAAGACAAGCATCCCCTCCCCACGAGATATTTTTTCATGATGTCATATCTATTAAACATAGTAATGGGGACATTTTACAAAGAATTTTTTAATCTATGGGCTCTGGATATAGATTTCATAAAGAATAGAATCCACAACCATTATCAATTCTTGCACATATATGCCTATAAGAAGCACACAGTCATAATTTGTTAATATGTGTTTCCATAGGTGTGTCAATTCATTCATGGATCTTCCATGACTTGTATTGGTGAAAATATTTTGAATAATTTAAGTGGGAATGGTGATCACTTCTTATACCTAGACTTTATAGTCATTATTATCTAGGGGAATAAGGTGGAGCCCCTATGTCTCCCTAAGTATGTGTTTGATAAGTTGGCAACATAGGAGACTAATTTTTAATTATGGAATAAAATTTAAGAATACTTAGTTAGGTAGAATAAAGACTTATTTTTTGGGATCCTCATTACTATCGGCAAGATGACATATTCCATTAGGAAACATCTTGGTGATGTTATAATAAAGAAAAATTTATATGGCTTCCCTACAATGCCACAAAGAGATTGGTACCCCATGGGCATATTTAACAACACATTCATGTATTTAACATCCATTACTACCAAAATCCATACTATTATGACTTCCTATTATTTAATGCTATGTTATATGAATAAGTGTTATAGAGAGCACAAATTATTGGATTATATGAAGATCATCTAAGGATGATCCAAATAGAGCTTGGTATTTCTACTAGAGAATTGCATAGTTAAAGTGCCCTTCTCAAGGGATGGAAACATTTAGACTTATAAAAATGGTATAAAGATAAGGAAACTTCCTCATCTTAAGAAATTCCATTAAAATTGAATTTGAAATCATTCAAGAAGGAACTTGGGATCCTTAAGCTGATTGCATTAAGGGGAGGAGTAAGAGGAGATCTTGCCATTTTGGAATCTAATGTTAAAGGGATGCCTACTACTAGCACCATTGAAGTCCCTATGGATACCCCCAATGTGTCTACAATTTCATCTATTGGGGTAGTTACTATATAAGTAGAAGCATCTTCCTCCCACAACTCTCTCATTCAGGGGAGGACCCCCTTAGTTTACACTAGGAAGCCAAGGATTCTTATAGGAAACCCCATAATTCATATATATCAATGCTTTCCCTTTCCACCTCTGATATTCCAATAGTTAGGAAGATATTAAGTGATCATCAAGGACCTAGTGGATGATTAAGATGAATAGACTAAACTAGAGGAGGCCAGGGATCTCAACCTTCAAGGGGATCCCATTGAACTAAAACTCCAAGTTACTCAGGGTTTTGTTACATTTTTATTAGCTTCTATTTCCATTATTGATTCAACACCTATCTCTTCTATAAAAGTTTACTTAGCCATTCCCTTTGTGTTTGTTAGCTCTTCTATTATGAGACTTCATAAAAATAAGGCCTCCAGGAAGGTGCATACTACCTTGGCCACCCTCTAACTCCATGTCTAATCCACATAACTCTCCCTTGAACTCCTCACTTTAACTTTTACAAGATAAACTATGGTAGTAAGCATAAGTATTAAAATTAAGAAAAAACCCTATGTAGTTGTATTCCATCCACTTCCTTAGTTTGGAGGAGTGGACTAGTCCAAAATCATATGGCCTTCCTTGCTCAATGTATTGACTAGGACCAATAAGAAATAGAAGAAGGAAGACGAAGTTGAAAAATAAATTGTAGTCACTATTGTTGAATCACCTCTTAATATTCTACCTTGTGCTCTAGATTTGAGGGGTCAAATACCTACTTATAAGGTCACTGAGCTCCCATCTATGTCTACCTTATTTGACCACCTAACTATTTCCATTTAGAGAGTGAATAAAAGATAATTTGAGGATGACCATGGTGCTAACATCATTATTAAGGAGTGATAGTCAATGTTTTCCTTAATTAGGAGGCATAAAAGACAACTAGGGGAGCCTTTATATGAAGAAAATCTTTGAGACCTAGCCAAAGCCCACAAGGATGCAATAGTGTCCATCTAGGAAGTCACAAAAAATAACATACTAGGAGCTCATAGAAGAAGTGAAAGAAATGTCGGCATAGATTAAAGAACTTAAGGAGTAATCCAATACAATGTATATTCTTGCAAGAATTGAAGCTAAGGTAAGGGAGGTTGTTTCTAAATGTTATAATTATCATGAAGCCATGGGATTAATGAAGGTAGAGAGGGTGCCTCACTTGGGCCAAGTGAATCATGTTTGTAGCTCTTTAGCCTAGGACAATACTAGGCTCAATATGCTAGTTGCCTACTTAGGCAACTCATTATAAAACCATTTGGATCTAATGACTACATTCAAGGCATCCAATGCCTTGAACTTGGTGGTCATTAGACATGAGGAGGCCAAGGATTGGTTAAAGGTAGTTGTAGTCTTAATTATTAAATATCAAGCTCATGAGACCCAACTCCTTTAAATTTTGAATGAATTAAAGCTATCTAAATTAAGCAATTTTATAATAAAATTGGTCAGTAGAATTAATTTTGACAAAATTATTTAGGATACTACTGATAATTTAAATCAAAGTAGACAAGTTTTGATAGTGGAGATCATAGAATCAGAGTTTATCAAGGTTAGAAAGAATGTGACTGAGGTGGATATCTTTAGAGTTAAGTTTTAGGAGACAAATAATGAACATGCAAAACTCCTAAGACTCACTAAAAGACTCCACTAACCTTCACTACTTAACTTGGACATCATCCATCAATAGCATGAGGTAGTAAACAAAGTCTACAAGGAGAATGGGGTAAATAAGAAACAACTTCTATTAGTGGAACTACACCTTCTATTTTTACTCTAACTTTGACTCTAACTAAAGACCATGCACACTTTGGATCACACAACCTTAGCTTTGTGTATGGACAAATCCTACAAGTGCATATAGATATAGATTTTCCTTGTAAACTAGATAAATCTTTGTAACATATTGAATTTGTATTTTCTTAAACATTCACATGTTCCATTCTCTTGTAAATTCAATCGATCTATTTATAGCTTTTAGCATAAATTATTTTGACCATAGGTAGAGCTACATGTTTTAATTGCCACATATAATGAACATGCATAGACTTGAAGGATGAGGCAACCCCTCCCCAATATCTATAAATACAATTATTTCACCCACTTTTTTTTGAGGTCAAAGAATTTTGGAATACAAGTAGTGAGCCATTTTGGTCATCAAGTGAAGTCTTTGAGTATTTTCTTTTCCATGTTGTGTTATTAGTTGTTATTTTCTATGGTAGTTTATTTCAATAAATATTTAGTGTGCTAATGTTATGACTAGATTCTTGACTATTTTAATTTATATGTCAATCTTAAATGTGTAATATCTATTTAGGATTGGTAGATTATTGGTTGAAATAATTAAGTTAATTTGAAACATATTTTCTAGACGTTTATGAGTGTTTTCTTAGTGTAGTATTCACTACCTTAGATAATCCATTAGTTCAAGTCATAATATCTTGATTGAAGGGTGTGTAATAGTTACCCTAATAGGATCAACCTTTATTTGAGGCTATTGGATTTACTACACCTCTATTCTCCTAGACTCCCTTATTGTGTTTAGCTTCTTGTGAGAAATTACTACTAGTAGTAGGCACTAGTTTTAAGAAGACATAGGTTTATCTATAAACTAACTAGGGAAGTAATTCCTAAGACTCATGAGGATCTATTTTTTTCCCTGCCTTATCCTCCTTTTGTGCTTTTTTATTGAGATCTATCCACTCTAAAATAAAATCCATCCATCCATCTAACCACCTAGGAATTCACTTTGTTAGGAAACCATGCCTCTATCCAAAAACCTTGTTAGCAACCTACATACTTCACCAGCTATTCCATTAATATTGTGTCAAAGATTTCATACCTAAAAATCATGCCATGGAGTGGAGTTACCCTCCATTGAGATCCTAAAATATTATAGGCTACCTCATTATGGATATGATATGTATAAAAATTGCATCAATAGTTTCACTAGCACTAGAAGGAGGGATAATTTCCTCTAAATAATAGACGTTATTCCTTATGAAGAGTTGAATTGGAGTCACCTAGGAGAGTGATTCATATCTAATTCCTAGGATAGTTTATTAGTATCACCCTTACCAAGGCATAGAATACCTCTAGTTGTGCCAACATCTCTAGTTCAAAACAACCCACCTCCACTAAAAAAACCATCACCTATAAGGAACCCTTTAATTTTTAATCAACTAATGCCTAAAAAATATCCTAGTTAGTTGGATCTACCATTTATATCTTTGTGGATGTCCATAATTTACCTTGGAACCCCAAAAATTATCTACCATCCTTTTTTCCTTTAAGACCTAAGACCACAAAAGAACACATTAAATCTATTAAATATACTTTAAGATTGATGAATTTACTTTATTAGGATGTTTCATGTCAATTATTCCCTTTCACTTTAATGTATGTTTCTTATTATTTATATTTAAATCTTAAAAAAAACTCCATCACTAATTGGGAGGATTATCGAACAGATTTTGTTACACAGTTTAGATAGGTCACCAATCCTAGATTGATATATCAACATTTCACTAGCATGAAGAGAGAACCTAATGATCCCATCCATGTTTTCATTTCAATATGGTACAAGATGTATAATTGGTTGAACTCAAGGTACAAAACACAACTGACATTGGCACTAGAGATTTATAAGAATGCCTTGGATCCTATTACCATCATGTTCCTAAAAAGAGCACCTACTACCAATACTTTGGCACTAGAATTCAAAGAGGAAAACAACTCAATCTACATACACTTGGGATACCTAGCCTTAAAAATGGAATCCTAGTGCTCAATACAATACCCCATATAAAGTATAATGTTCTAGCTTACAATCAAAATCAGTTATACACGTTACCTCTATTGATGTAAACAACACAACTAAATCTTGGTTATTTGAATAATCATGTGATGTGTAATAACTACCAATAGAACCAACATGAAAATATTATTCATATATCTCTTCTCCAAGTCACAAATTATACAAAATCCAAATTGGATTCTATCTATAAGATGGTTTAAAAGCTGAGTAATGATTTTCTAAACATGTAATATAAACTAGGTAGTACAAATATCCAAATGAGAAACTAGAATACTGGGTTCCTAAAATATAACAAGCCATTCAACAGACCTATAACCAATGTAGATCAATTTGGTAGACTATTATAAATCAACATAACTAAAAAAAATCTCCCCAATTGGTGTAGGATACATAATACCCCCCAACATGGTGAACTCAATTGTGTCAAATTCTATACAGTGTTCAAAATCTTTCAAAGGGAAGTGGCTAGGTAGGATCAAATGAATAATCCCCTAGAATTGCATCAAGATCCAAGATATACTAGTATAGCCATCTTCTTTGAAAATCATTAATTTCCCTTCTTAAGAGAGGATAACAAAAAACCAAAGGATAATTTAGAAGAATTTCATGTTTTCTAGCAATTTCAGAGAGGTGCATACAATTTGAGGAACAAGCAAACTTTGAATACATCAACTCTTATGAACACCATAGCAATTCCACCCAATGCTAAAGTAGAAAACAATCCACCCCCTCCAAAATGGAATGATCCAATACTAAGAAAGGAAGACTCAATAAAATCTAGAGGATACAACATCATGAAAGATATGAATAAAATCAGGGCAAATATCACACTTCATGAGTTGGACCAAATCACTAAAAAAAATGAGCTTCTATGGAAGTCTAACACTAGAAAGGCCACCATGGAAAAAGCTAAGATAGTTTCAAATAGAATGAAAGAAGTGAAAGTGGTTGATACTAATGCCATCTACAAGAGTAAACCCAAAGTACAACCATTATTGCTGACCATCAAAGAATTTGGTAAGAATATTCATAATTATTTGGTTGATTCTACAAAATCTACCATGGTTATGCCTACTTAATATGTAAAAAGCTTGGTCTTACTCCCAGTCCTTCACAAAGATCAATTTCATAGCTAGATAAGATAGTAGTGCTGGTAGTGAGATAATTGAAAAATGTACATATACAAGTAGCATCAAAACCAAGAGTCTAGATGACCATTAATATCCTAGTGGTAGACATACTAGAGGGTTAAGGATTATTGTTGGGTAGAGACTAGTCTAAAAAACATAATGGGTATCTTTCTACATATTTCTTACACATATCGCTACCATGAAGAGGAGTTGAAAATTAGATCTAAATTCACATAAATCCTAAGATGAAATATCCTATCATTGAATACAAAGTCAAGAATGAATAGGTAAAATATTATTCTCCATCGTTAGGCATCTATACTTTTACTACTCATAGTTCAATGTAGAATCTAGAACTTGAGGGATCAAATTAGTTATGGACAATGCACTTTGATGGAGTTAAGTCTAACTAAGGATTAGTACTGGTAATTAAGCTAATTTATCCCCAAAGGAAAAATTTCTTATCCCCCTATAGACTATTATTTCTTGATACAAATAATATAGCCATGTATGAGGCTCTAATCTTAGGACTACATTTTACACTGAAGAATAATGTAAAATAGATAAAGGTGTTTAGGGACTTAGAACTAGTCATCCACAAAATAATAAATAAATACCAATGAAAACTATCTTATTTGAAAAGGTACAAGCATACAACATGGGATTTAATTGAAATCTTCAAAGATTTTAATATAGTATCACTCCTAAGAGAACAAAATCAGGCCACCAATTCATTGGTTGCTTCCACTACCAATCTAGAACCACTATAAGAGTCTCAGTTAAAGATATTCTCCATTTATTTGGTTCCCTGTCCCTCTATTCTAGATAATGTATAATTTTTTTAGGTTTTCAGTGATGATCAATAGACTATCTAATTCTTGACTAATTTAAGGGATTTTAAGTCCCAAATCATTGATGACAATGATGTCAATCACCTTTGTCAAAAATTATATAAATAAGGAGGGAATCCTCTAGCTTAAGGGGAATTGGATACCAATTGGATTAGTTTCCTTGAAAATTTCATTCAACTTGGATTCCTAGGTATAGCAGCTCAGGCAGCCGAAAGTCAATGAATCAAATTTTAGGAAAAAAAATCTAGGAGATGAACATAATCTATATTATGTCAATAATGGTCTTAGATGTACCCCTGATGAAAGGTAGCAGATGAAATATTTAATTTATTAATATAGGGATGTTATCACCTAGACATATGGATATTTAAAAGTGTATGACCCCTAGGTCATCACCCACACCATTTCCCTCAAACAAGATCATAAACCATTTAGACAAAGGCAAAGGCCTATGAATCCATCTTGGATCCTCTTATTTAGAGAGAAGTGGAGAATTTATTAAGTGCCAAAATTGTCTTCCCCTATGGCACTCCACATGGGTGCCCAATTTGGTCCCAGTAAGGGAGAAGAATGGTGAAATTAGACTATGCATAGATTTTAGAAATCTAAAAAAGGCTTCTAAAAAGGATAATAAACCTCTACCATCATTAGATGAGGTAATACAAATTTTAAGTTGTTTTAAAATGATGTCATTTTTAGCTAGATTTTTAGGTTATAGTCAAGTACTAGTGCAAGATAAAGATCAGATGAAAACTATGTTTACCACAAAATGGGGGACTTATGCATACAAAAAGATACCATTTGGCCTAATTAATGTAGAATCCACCTTTCAAAATGCCATATATCATGCCTTCAAATGGTTGACTAAGAAGTGAATAATTATTTATATGGATAATCTCATAGTATTTTCAAAGGATAGAAAGGATCATATAACCCACCTATGGTCCATATTTGAATGGTGTAGAAGGTTTGGAATTTCATTAAATTTAAAGAAAAGCATATTCAAAGTCATAGAATGCAAACTATTGGGGTAAATCATCACTAAGGATGAGATCAGCATTTATCCTAATAGAGTCCAAGTAATTTTAAATATTTGGCCACCAAACAGTAAAAAGGAACTAAAGTCATTCTTTTGAAAAGATCAACTTTGTAAGTAAGTTCATCTCAAGGTTTGTTGAGATCATAAAGCCTCTAAATTCTATGCTCTAGTAGGATGCCAAGATATAATGGATAGCTAAAGCCAAAAAATCTTTTTAAGACATCAAGGATGTAATAATACAAGCTCCAGTATTAGTCAATCTTGACTTTACCAAGGATTTCTATCTATATTCTTTTGATTCCAAAACACAATCACTACGGTGATCACACAAAAGAGAGAGAAGATAGAACATCCTATCACCTTAATGAGTACAAATCTTAAGGATTTAGAGCTCAAATACTCTATGATTGAAAAGCAAATGTATGTCTTTGTTATAGTAGCGAAGAAATTTAGAAATTATATTTTGAGGAATAAGACCATTATTGTTATTTTAGACCCTATTGTTAAGCTCACCCTATCAAAAAATGAACTAGGGGATTAATGAGGGAAGTGGATGAAAAATTATAAGATTTTGACATAGGAATTACACCTAAAAATATTATCAAAGGATAAGGCATCATTTAACTCATGACTGAGCCTAAGCCCTAAATCGTTATTGAAGATGTATGTGAAACACAAGTTTATAAAGGTGAGTGGTATATAGATATAGTTTAGTACCTAACTATAGGGACTTGTACCCTATAATATAATATAGAGAAGAGGAGATATTTGAGGCTTAGGGATGCTTATTTCATGATCAAAAAAGGGATTCTCTATAGGAGGAACTATGAAGGAATATGTCTTAGATGTCTTTCTATAGAAGAAGCAAAATAAATCTTGGAAAACTTACATCAAAAGATAAGTAGTGGTCACCCTATTAAGAATACCACAACCCATAAAATTATGAGATTGGGATACTATTGGCCAACTATATTTAAGGATGCTCACATGCATATCAAAACTTGACATGAATGTCAAACCTTGGCCAAAGGGGAAGTCCATGTAGCTATCCTCTATATCTAGTTGAGGTATAAACATTTGCAAAGTGGGACTTGGAATTAATTAGTGTAATAAACCTAAATTATTCTTCTAGTCATAAATTTGTGTTAACATTTATAGATTATTATACCAAGTGGATAGAATTAGTTTCTACAAAGAACAATAGAGGATAGGATATGGTTCATTTCCTAGAGTAATACATTACTACTAGATTGGGCACACCTATTTCTCTGGTATGTGATAACAAACTTATATTTATATTAGTATACTTTACTAAATGGGCACATGGCAATCAAATTATAATTAGGTTAGCTTCTAACCAATACCCTTAGTGGAATGGATTGGCCAAGTCAACAAAAAAATATGATTGAGCTAGTCAAGAAGTTAGTAGGGGACAAGCCTAGAGACTGGCATAATCTATTGAAGTACACTCTTTGGGTTTAATAAATGAGATATAAACAAGCTTTAAAATCTTTGCCTTTCTAATTGGTATATGGACACAAACCAATTTTTCATATCACATTGAATTTGCCTACTTATTAGTTCATACAAGACTACATGGAGCCCAATGTTAAAGTGGAGTCAAGACTCCTTGATATAATATATATGGAGGATTCAAGAATATAATCCCTATAGACATTAAAAAAATACTAAGATGTATTTAAAAGGTGGTTTGATAAAAGATAAAAATTTAAAGCATTCATGATTTTAGATATGTTGTTACTATGGGATAAAGCCCATTAAAAAAATTATAATATGACAAGTTTACCCCATTATGGATCTGACCAAATCAGATTTCAGAGATCATGGGCAATAATTCATTTCATCTAAAAGACCTCAAGGGTAATAAGCTTATGTATCTATTTAATGGGTAGTTCGTAAAGTATTACTTTAGAGCTACCCCATCCCTAGATATTACTAATTGAAAGGACTCATATAAGTTTAGATGCAAGACTAGAGTAGATTTCATGTTTTTATAGTATATTTCATGTTTCATAGAATAGATTTCAAGAGTTTTCTTAGATTAGTCTTTCCTGCTTTCAGTATCTTTCTTTCTATAGGAGTTCCCTACTTGCTAGATAAGTTATTTTTTATTTTCTCTGATGACCAGGATAGTGTTTGCTCTAGTTATTACAAAAATTTATTCAATTGATTTTGGGATTTGTGAAAATGGGAAAGTTTAAATATTGACACATTTGGGGATTAGTATATAGTTTGGTAATGTTTCCATATTTTGAGTTTTTAGAATGAAAGTAAGCAATCAAAGGTTATCTTGGATGGTGTCATAATTAAATACTTCTATCAAGCATGTGGAAGTTTATCTCATAGTATTCATACAAATTTAAAAAGTCTTCTTGTTTCATTGGATCAAATGAAGTTATCAAGATATTAATTTCTAGAAATGATAATTCTAGGTCTAGATTTGGTTGGCAAGGACATCCTAGTAAAGGTTTATTTTCTCATTATACTAGCTCACTAGGGTTATGTATCTGTCTTTTCTACTAATCTGAACTATAAACATAGAAGAGAAAATAATTAATGAGTTTAAAACAGCAAATTAAGATTTAAATAAAATTATCACATGATGAAATAAGGTCAATGTACCCTGCATCATGGTTAATGAGAGTAATGTAAGGAACCCAAGGTATCTCTAATGGGGCTATGGACACCTAGGTAGTAGTAGAGTAATGCCTGAGCTCCCTTTGTTTTATTACTTTTATAAATACTAGAGTGAAACATACAACCTCATCAAAACCTTAGAAGACTCATCATAGTAAGGGGTAAATGAATTACACATTCAACACACAAATTCAAATAAATTTGAAGGCAAGTATGATTATATAAATCAACTTAGGAGTCTCCTTTATGTTCCTAATTTAAGTATGTTTTCTATGTTACATTTCATGAATAATTTTTGATTGCAAACTAAAATTATGGGTTATTGAATACTTAGGAGTATTCCCCCTATAAGTTTGAATTTGTTGTACCGAATACCCCCCTTTTTTGGAAATAAAAGGGGAAACACCTTTTTTAAAATATGATCTTAATGAGGAGTCCTTTTCATATGTTTTATGCAATGTTTGGAAATTTGGGACTTTTGATTTTCTATTGGATGGTATTGGAATTATGATCATTATGTTTATAAGACTAATTTGTGCACTACAGATGAATTATTTGGGCTAATTCCTTCATCTTTTATGAAAATCTATCCTTTAGATATGTTGTTTTGGGAAAATTTTGATCCTTTTTCTTTGGGATTATTCTTTGAGAAGCCTCATCTTATCAAATAAATTATTGTGGGCTCCTTCTCTAAGATAATTATTTGATAAAATTTGGCCTATGGACCTGTGGCCTTAATATATTTTAGACCACATGTATTTTCCCAAAACAAATTCCCAATGTATTCTACCCTCTCTTAACCTCTCCAACTTACCCTTTGAAGCTCTTGGAATGTCCATTAGGCTTATGGAGGTACCCTTTGATAATTTTATAAGTGCCCTTCGACCTTTATGAAGTAGACCCTTTGGGAAAATTTTGACCTAAAATAGACCCTTTAGCTTCCTTCCACCTACCCTTCGTAACCCTTATAACTATAACTTTAGCCCTTTCCATGTTATGACCTTTTTTCTCATTAAAATTCCTTTAGAATTTCTTGTGATTTACCTTTGCCCTTTTCTTTAGAACATGTGTTCCGTACCATTTCCAATTTCTTTGAACGTTTCATCTAAAATAAATCTCCCTATAGAATTCCTTTGAGACATTTAAAAAAAGTGCCCTTTTCCCTAAACCATCCCCTTTAGACTTATTATTTTGGACATTTTGTTCCAATGTAAAATCCTAAAAATAATTCCTCTAAAGGGCACCTACCCTTCAGATTTGGTTAAACCTACCCTACCAAATCTTTGTCCTAAGTTGTGTGCCCTTTCCAAGTGGCCACCAACCCTTTAGATCTTTTGAGGAAGACCTTTTGGCCTTTATGAAAAATCCAAGTGCCCTTTTTGACGTACCCTTTAGGACATATTTCTTAGTACCTTTGTTATATATCTATTTCATTAAAACTTTTATTTTATACCATTTGTCTGATACAAAATCCTTGAAAGAATTCCTTGAAAGGGCACTTAACATTTGGAATTCCTAAACCCACCCTCTAAGTTAAAGGAACATACCCTTTAGTTTTTGTTGAACTTACCTTTTAGGACCTTTTACATGACCCTTAGCCATATTCAATTATCTTTAAAGATCAAAAGTTCCCTTTGGCCCTCCAAACTACCCTTAGGGAATTTTAGAAATACCCTTCATCATTTGTGAAGTAGACCTTTCAAACTGAAACTACCCTTTGAAAAGTTTGGAAGTACCCTTTAACCATGAAATAACCCTTTGAAGAAATTCCTTCAAGAATTTTTCTCATGGTCCCTTGGAGTAATAGCCATAGAATTTTTGTCTAAAATAATTATTTTGAAGAAATTATCCATGAATATTGACTTAAAAAAGCACCTTTTGGATGTTATAATTTTATGTGATTTGTTATGAGAAATATTATTGAAATTAATGACATAATTAGTAAAGATAAAATATTTACTATTTGATAAATACTAAGTATCCTCACCAACACATACTAATTAATTTAAAAAGTAAATGTTACATATTTAATAGCACATGAAATGGTATTCAATGAAAGATCTTATATAGATGACACACAACCATTAAATATGTCATTTTCATTCAAGTTATATTGTGATAAAAGTACCCTTACCTCCAAACAGTGATCAAGAGCCCTAGTTTATACTTCAAAGAGTATACCAAAAACAACAATCAAACTAGAGTCAAATTTACTATATTAATATATAGGTATATAAAATGCACAACACATTGAGCTAGACGTAGGTATGAACACACAACTATGGCCTCATCATCAAATTCATCTTGAGGAACTAATCCCAATTATGCATTTTCAATCAAGGACTCCACAAATTTTAGGGACACAACCTTTGATGTAGGTGTATTTGAAGATAATTATTGTAATTATTCACAGCTTTGGGATGCAATTGATTCATTTAATATGTTTTCACTAGATGATGAGATAGTTATATTAGAGAAGTTTTTTGTTCAGGAACTATTAGGTTACAAACATCAAATATTACACTTCACCACAATAAAACTAGAGGTCATTCATGTATTGACCTTCTTAGAGATTTATTCTTTGCTAGTAAGATATCATAAGATGCCTACATCTTGCACTCACATGACAACATAGTGGTCATGTGGATATCTGGGAATTATTTTCAAAGGTACATATCCATTATCATAATGCAGATATGTCAAGGCTTGAACATTCTACCTCTACGATTCCAAATAAGAGATGAAGTGATTATCAAGGACCTTGCAGATGATTTAGATGAGGAGATTAAACTAGAGGAGGCCAAGTATCTCAACCTTTAAGGAGATCCCATTGAACTACAACTCCAAGGTACTTAGGCCTACGTTACATTTCCTTTGGTTTCTATTTTCATTATTTATTCAACACATGTATATTCTATAGAAATTCCCTCTACCTCCTCCATTCTTTCCATTCATCCCTCCACCATCATTACTACACCATTTCCCTCAACCATTCCCTTTATGCCTAGTTTTAATTCTATTGTGAGACTTCACAAAAATAAGAAGGCTTCTAGGAAGGTTCAGACTACCTTGGCCACCCCCTAACTCCATGTCTAATACACACAACTCTCCCTTCCACTCCGCACTTCCACTTATATAAAAATAATATAGTAGTAAGCACAAGAAGGGGAAGGAATGAAAAATCCCATGTAGTTATATTCCATCCACTTATTTAGTTTGGAGGAGTGGACTGGTCCAAAATCATATGACCTTCCTTGCTTGATGTATTGACTAGGCCCAATAAGAAGTATAACAAAGAGGAGGAGGTTGAAAAATAGATTATGGTCAATACTGATAAGGCATATCTTAATACTTTACCTTGGGCCATGGATTTGAGGGGTTAAATTATTACTTATAAGGTCACTAATTTCCCTTATATGTCTACCTTATTTTACTCCCTAACTAGTTCCATCTTGAGAGTAAAGAAAATAAAATTGAAGGATAACCAGGGTGTCATCATCATTCTTGAGCAATGATAACCGGTGTTCATCTTAACTAGGAGGTATAAAAAATAACCAAGAGAACCTTTATATGAATAAAATATTTTAGGCCTAGCCAAAGACCATAAGGATATAGTAGTTTCCATCTATGAAGCCATAGAGATCACATGCTAAGAGCTCAAGGAAGAAGTGTAGGAATTACAAGCACATATTGAATAACTTAAGGAACACTCTAGTATAATGTACATTCATATAAGCATTGAAGATAAGGTAAGGGAGGCTACTTTTAAATTTTATAATTCTCTTGAATCTATGGAATTAATGAAGGTAGAGATGGTGCCTCACCTAAAATAAATGAATCAACTTCATCGCTCTTTAGTCTAGGATAGTACTAGGCTCAAGATGCTAGTTGCCCACTTAGGAAACTCATAATACAACCATTTGGATATAATGACTACATTCACATCATCCAATGCCCTAAAAAATTTTGTCATTAGACATGAGGAAGCCAATGATTGGTTAAAGGTAGTTGCAGTCTTAATGCCAAAATATCATGCTCATGAGACCTAACTCCTTTAAATTTTAAACAAATTAAATCTATCTAAAGTAAAGGATTATATAAGAAAAGTGGTTGATAGAATCAATTTTGAAAAAATTATCAGTATGACACTGATGATTTAAAGAAAAGTGTATAAGGTTTGATAGTGGAGAGCATAAAAATAGAGATAATTAGGGTCATAAGGAAGGTAACCAAGGTGGAGATATTTAGAGGCAAGTTCCAAGTGAAAAAGAATGAACATACAAGACTTGTAAGACTGAATAAAAGACTCCACAAACCTTCATTACTTAACTTATACATATTTTGTTAGTAGAATTAGGTGGAACACAAAGGATACAAGGAAAATGGGGAGGAGAAGAAGACATATTCTAGGAGTGAAACTACACCTTCAGTTTCTACTCTAACTTTGACTCCAACTAAATCCCATGTAGCACTTCAGAATATGTAGCCTTAGCTTTGTGCATGGACAAATCCTGGTAGTGCATATATATATTACTTGTAAACTAGATAAATATTTATAACATATTGAATTTTTATTTTCTTATACATGCACATGTTGCATTCTCTTGTAAAGTTAATCGATCTATTTATAGCTTTTAGCTTAAATGGTTTTGACCATAGTTAGAACTACATGTTCTAACTACCACATGTAAAAAAATGCATAGACTTGGAGGATGAGACAACCTCTCCCCAAGATCTATACATAAAATTATATTACCCACTTTTTTTAAGTCATATAATTTTGGAATACAAGAACTGATCCATTTTGGTCGTCAAGCAAAGGGTTTGAGTATTTTCTTTCCAATGTTGTTTATTAGTTATTATTTTCTATAGTTATTTATTTCAATAAATATTTAGTGTGCTACCATTGTGAATAGATTATTTACTGTTTTAATTGATATGTCAATCTTAGATGTGTAATAGCTATTGAATATTGGTATTTTATTGGTTGAAATAATTAAGTTAATTTGAACATATTTTCTAGATGTGTATTGGTGTTTTCTTGGTGTAGTATTCTAAGTTAGTTCTATCACTACCTTAGATAATCCATTAGCTTAAGTTATAATATCATGATTGAAGGGTGTGAAATAATTACCCTAATAGGAGAAAACTTTGTCTTAGGCTATTATATTTACTACACCTCTATTCCCTTAGGCTCCCTTACCATGTTTAACTACTTACAAACAATTGATGCTAGTAGTAGGCAATGGTTTTAAAATGACACAAGTCTATCCCAAAACCATCTAGGGAAGAAATTCCTAAGACTCATAAAGATATATTTTATTCCATACCTTACCCTCATTTTGTGTTTTTTTATTGAGATCCACCCACTCTAAAATAAAATCCAACCATCCATCTAGCTCACATAGGAATTCACTCTATTAGGAAACTATGCCTCCATCCAAAAACCTTATTATAAACCTACATACTTCACCAACTATTCCATCAATAGGTTGCCAAATAATAAATATCTAAAAATAATGCTCTAGAGTGTATTTACCCTCCATTGAGATCTTAAAACATTAGAAGCTAATTCATTATAGCTATGGTGTGCATAAAAACTACATCAATGGTCACATTTGAAATCTATGTTGAACCTAGATAGGGAGTTTTCAAGCTATTATTTCTAATCCAAAAGGCTTCATGTGAGTTTATGGGATTGGAGGGATATAGTGTCCAACATACTTTTATACTCTTCTATAAAAGTATTCAAATTTGTGGTATCATATTTCAAGATGGAACCTAAATTTCCATGTGCTCGAAGTGCTTGTGTTTCACACTAGTCTTTGTGAGCTTTGTGATGAGTGTCATCAATCTGTGATTATTTTACATGGTTTATTCACCTATGACATGAGAGGATAGATATGGGTAATCATATTCAATTGATTTTTTTTCTTCATTCAAGTGACTTTGAATCTCCACATTCTTAGTCTTTGCTTGATCTTGTTCCTACTCCAAGAAATGTAACTTATGTGAAATATATTCTTAGAACACTGCATCTCCCTCCAATTGCTTCTATAGTGGAAAGTGTGATACATCTAAAGATGCCTCCTACCTAACAAAAAGAGTGACCAAAGTGCTCATTGTCATTTTAATATCTTGGTAGGGCATGGTATCTATAGGAAAGGAGAAAGTGGTACATCATGTAGTAACTACTGGAACATCCTATATCCATACATCTTTGAGTGGAAGCTATGGTATCTAGGCTTATGTCTATTTTTTGACCAGTAATTATTGTGATGTGGTGTCATTTACAACCATATTAGCTTGCTATGAAGTATCCTCAACATTCTTTGGCTTCACCTCTTCCTCTTAATTCTTCTATTCTTGTTTTTCCCTTTTCTTTTACTTTTCTTTCTCTTGCTTTTTCTTCTTTTCTTCCTTTACTTTCTTCTTGGTTTCTTCTTCTTTCTTAATTATTTCTTCCTCTTCATCCATTTTTTTCTTGTAAACTTCCTCTTTTTATTTCTTCTCTCTCTCATCTTCTTCTTCCTTGAATTTTTTTTCTTATTCTTCCTTTTTCTTTTGTTTTTCTTTCTTCTTCTGTTCATTTTCCTATGCATCTTGAGCCTGTGCTTGTGCTTGCACTTGTGCCTA
>JARHVA010006374.1:552500-582500 GCA_037957365.1 Torreya grandis | reverse complement strand
TGTATCCCTTGATGAATTTTTGATAATATCCTATATGCTCAAGAAAGGAACAAACTTTTGTGGAATTGTCAAGTCGTGGCATACTTAGGATTACTATAATTTTAACTTGATCCATTAAAAATTCATTGATACAAACAACATGGCCAAGTAAAACACCAAAAGGTGTGAATTTTTAAAAAAAAAATTTAGAGTGATGCACAAGGCTCATAATCACTCTAACATCAAATGTATCTTGGATAAATGATCTTTAAAAGAGAAAAGACTACCTAATCATCTAAATAAGCTTCCAAGATATCATGGATGGAATCTTTGAATGCTATGACTATTGAATGTGAGAATACCATAGCTTTGTTCTTCAAACTAGATAGGATGACTTTATATGCAAAATATCCCCAGTCTATTACAAAAGTCATTTTGGCTCTATTCTCATTTGTGATTGGAATATAATGGTATCCATTGAACCCATTTGTAGAGGAATATACTTCAAGGCATATGATAGACTCTAAGACTTCATCTATAAATTTTATGGGGAAAGGATCATTTATATAGTCATCATTAAGAATGTGGTAGTATCCACATACCCTAATTTATCCTATTTTCTTGGGTTGTACTACCATTAGACTTACCCAATTAGATTTTTCTACTAGATAGGTTATGCCTACATCTTATCAAGTCCTGATTTTACTTTGAGTTTCATATTGGGATTAAGTTTGTATGGTCACTTCTTAATTGGGCATGCACACTCTTTTAGTTCTATGTGAATCTCTCTAAGAGATGGGATAACTCCTTGTACTTTTGAGAATTTATTGGGGAATACATCTTGATAGTCCCTCAAAAGTTGTAAGGCTTCTAAAATCACAATCTCCATCAATAGTCACCCATACTTACCAATTTTAGAACCTCCTCTAATCTAATGTTAGTGATGTGTTTCTTGAGAAAATGATGATATATGTTGCATTTTTCCTCATCTACTAATTCTTGAATCTTCCTTTTCCCTTCCTTTTTTGGAATCTAAATGCTATGTAGTTTATCTTCTTTAGTTAATATTATGTCATTATCCTTGATTGGATATATAAGATGCTTAGGTCCAAATAAATCATTCAAATATAAATCTATATTAGAATCAGAGTATTCATCATCATCTACATCATCATGGATTTTATGACAAGGCTATGTCAAATCTTTTTCTTTAATTCTAGAAACTTTATACTTTTGGAGTGTATAATTAAGATCAAAAGTTACATTTTTCTACACAATTAACTCTATAATAGTGCTCATATCCTCTATGCACCCATGGCATATAATTTACTTGAGTTTATGAAGTGTGTTATGGAATAATACATTTTCATCTTCAAATATAAAAGTTTGTATGAAGTCACACTGTACCTATGCCCAATGTTTGGTTTCTTTCCCATGATGCTAGTGCATGTACCATGTTACTAGTAGTGGAGCTAGTTTGTGGTGAAAAAATATGAACCCAATACTTAGGTTTCACACATTCTATGTTATAAAGTTCAACACATTTATGAACATGAATCCTAATGCATTCTCCTTCTTAAAAAAATGGCTAGTTAGTGCAGATAAATTATGGAAGTAAAAACCTATTGATCATGAATTCATAGGCATCATCCCACTCTAGCTAATTATCCTAATTATTTTCCCACCAAGTTGAAGCAAATACCTTAAAATCATATTTTAAATCACTAACCCATTGATTGATAGTCAAGATATGGACTTACAGTCATAGAATAAAATCATTGAGGTCCTTCATTACATAATATACAAGTAGTTGATGTTTATACACAAAGACCATCCTCATGGGCCTAAGTTCATGGTTGCCACAGGCTTAGTTAAGAAGATGTGTATCTGAATCACCACTAAGAGAAGATGTTGCTTCTTAGGGCATTGTTCCTTCCCTTGTTGGTTCTATGTAATCCTACATGTGATCATCAACTTGATACATGAATTCAACTTCTGAGTGAGTGGGTGATTTTATGGATATGGAGGCATAGTATTTAGTAATGAATTGATTTAAATTTGGTTACATAGCTTCTTATTTTAGTCTCCATTATTTTAATTCATTTAATTATTGGGTAAGCATCAACTGCACTTGGGATTTGGCTTATTGCTACAAGAAGTTGCATTGCATTAGGCATAGAGCATTAGGACTCTCATTCTTATTAACCTTCATCTAATTGGTTTCTTAAGGAACATAATGAGAGTCTAGATTAGTTGGAATTATATATAGCATTTGTACTCTATTGATTTGAATGACTATGACCCTATCACCTTGATGTGCCTCTAGCTAATTAAGTAATGTATTGATTTTCATTCATCTATCATAAACCCATTTCTTCCCTATTAGGGTAAGATAGTGAATTTACACATTATTAATATTTATGACCTCAAAGTATCCTCACAAATATAAGTTTAATATTTTGATTTCAACATCCTCCAGTCAACCAATAGTTTCAAATTTCCCATAGTCAGCTAAGCTCAGAGTTACTTGGTTATAACTAAGCTCTGGTCATATAATATCTTCCAATGTGGATTTGGGGATCATAATTACCATGCTTCCAAAGTAAAATATACCATTTGGGATTTAATATCTTAAAACCTCAATATTAATCTGTCCATCCACATCCCAAGGTTTCTTTGTCTTAACATACTAGACCAATTTTTTTAATCTTTTATTGGCCATGATGTACACATTCTAAAAGATTGTTTAATAAACTTATGATGTTCTTTGATATTTACTCATTGTTTAAGGTAATTAAGAGTTTTATTGAATTTGTTAATGTTATGACTACTCCATCTTGTCTTATGATGAACATAATTTATCCATATATTTATGCATCAATGACTACAACATTGACATCAATAGTTTTCTATTATTGAATATTTTCTAGAAACTTTGTAACTTCATTCATCAAAATATTTTTTTCAATTATATTAGGATATTTATCTTAATTATGCTTTTTGATGCCTTGATCTTGAGGCATCTCAAGTGGAGGTAATCCCTTTTCTACATGTTTTTGTTGTGTCAAAGTGTTTAGAAAGGCATTTAATCTAGGTTCCATACTTACCATATTTGCATTTTGGATAGCTTTGTCTTTCCTCTATTTATCAAAAATAAGTAAATCCTCTATATGATGTTACTTGGAAACTCTATAGTATGTATAGTATGACTACCTTTGTAGATTCATCGGGTAGTTTCTTTGAGCACGGTTGTATTCTACACATAGATAACATTGTAGAGGAGGTTTCTAATAGTTGTTTCCTCTACAACCTTTATATCATCCTTAGTATCCTCCTCATCATTCTCCCATATTTGATTTATATCCCTCTAATACCTTGTGGCTGTGCAAAACTCCATTGTTGATACTACTAATTATTGTCTCCCATACTAAACTATTGTTGTGTAGTTAGAGGATTCCAATTTGATTATTGTGGCTACATTATGGGTGAACTCAAAGATGCTATATATTGATATTGAGGGTATGGAGGTGTCTAAATCAATGAATATGGTGTCCAACTATCTTGACCATGAGGCTGGTATTGTGGTAAACTCAGAATCCATTATAGACCTATTTGTGTTGAACAACTCTTATCAACCTCTAGACTTGAAATTGATTACTTCATTGAGGAGATATATTGTTCTACAATGAAAAACACATTCTTATAAATTCCCTCTTTAATTTCTTCTCAATCTCTATAAATTTTTTCATCATGTGTAGTTGATTTGCATAAATTATAGGATAGGTTATATAGAATTTTGATGTATTTTTGTAGTAGATGGTAGTGTGTTGTGGCATGCCCTATTACTCCTCAAAGTTCACAATTTTATTTTATTTTAGGAAAATCATTTCAGTGGGGTCCTTTACCACACTCTATATACCATAGGTTCAATTTAGGGTTTTTTACTTTGTGATACTAATCATTTTTTTTCATCAAATCCTATAATGTATTTTCAAACTTGGAGCTAGCTATATGATTTTCACCATAGTCTTTGATTTGTTCAAAATGTAGTGCAACAACCCTAACATCTAATTTTGTCTTATATTATGTTTTTAAAGTGGCAAATCAGATATTTCCTCATAATCCTTTAATAAACTAGGGTAATTTATCCTTATCTCTTAAGTAAAATTATACATTGTTCATTACATCCAAAAATATATGATAATAATCACAAACTAACTCTCCTGATCCTTGCCTTATTTCTTTCAAATCCTATATTATTTGGCTAGTGCATTTCTTAATTTTAAACTCTATAATGAGCCATTTATACACATATTCTAGGATTTCTTCTTGCATATATATTTTATATATGAATTATAGTTCTCTTTGAGTTAGTTCCCCTACTAATTTGCACTTTTGAAAAATTTCATCAATCAGACCTTTAGCTTGCCACTTCATTTTACAAGTTAATAAATATTATTCAAGATCCATATATCCATCATAAAGGGTCAAATTAAAGGATCCTTCTACCTAATTCATCCTAGTGGTAGGTATAGATTGACTATTTTTCATATCTATTACTTGAAGTGGATGCATCTTGATTTCTCCTATATGTGTGTTACTCTATGCACCAAAGGAGTTTTCATGCATACTCTATTTATCTTCAATTCATTCTTGTTGTTCTTCAAGTTCACCTAATTCTATATACTTTAAATCCTTATTAATTGAATTTATATGTATTTCCATTCCCCAATGATCTAAATTATTTGAAAATGATTTCTCCCAACTTTTCTACTTTTGCTTGATTGGCTGAAAACTTCTACTCAGATATATAAGATTGGGTTATGAGGATGCATACACTTCTAGTGAATGATCCTTCTTAGTGACTTATTTCTATATTTCACTTGATCCTAAAATTATCCTAAAACTAAGTTATATTTCTCTTTTTATTTTTTCTTATTTATTTAATACCTTTTCTCATAGTTTCACACTACTCTATCTTCTATCTACTCTACTCCTAAACAAATCACAACTTCTTCATTACATGTATCTTCTTCTACTCATTCTATGTACCAAAATCCATCATCATTATCTTTATTAAACCTTCAATCATCATCATTCTCATTACTTCTATGCACTCATGCATATAATACTCTACTATTATTCTTACTTTAATTCACAGCTACTTTGGTATCCATTAGTTTATTCCATTTATTTTATTATCATATTTCTCTTTCTAAATCTAGAGTTTTATTTTGAATTTTATTCCCTCACATCTCCAATCTAGATTCAGACTCAATCTCTAGTCACTCATTTATCCTTCATTCATAATCATACACACACATCCCCATATGCCCAAATTTACTACTCCATATGGGCAAGGATAGGCACCATGGCCTTTTCCATCACCAACATTTTTAACATAAGAGGTAGTATAAAAACTTTCCTAGAATTCCTTGGATGACTCAGTCCTTCATAGCCTCAAATACTAGATATCCTTGTATTAAAAACTTGGTAGTATATTTGTCCATAGTGCTTTCAACCCAGTAATCTATTGCTCTTGTCCAATTAATTTCTAGTTCTAATAACTAGTCTATCTTTTCTTCAATCCAAATAAGGGTTTCTTCCACCCTAGGATGGAAACAATATTACTCAAGTCTTGTCAACCAATTAGATAATAATTTAGGTAGATCACACTATAAAATTTCATATATTTCACCATATATATGTTCCTAAATGATTTCAATCATAGTGAGGCTTGTCATTTTTTATTCTTCCTATGTGAAGTGCCATATTTTTTAGTCTAACCAGGTTTTAATCTCACATTGTCCCAATAACCATCTTAGCATAGCTTTCTCCTAGAATATTGTTCTACACTCATTGCACCATTATTAGAAAAGGTTCCTAGTTCACTAGAACATGCTAATTATGAGGATAGCTAGACTCTATAGGTTTACATAGAATAGAGCAATGAAGTCATAGTTGATGGAAGCATATCAAAGAAAAAAAGTGTGCACTTACAAAGAAACTAATTAAGTAAGGAGTTATTTTGATATGTAGCACATTCAAGAGTTATTTTAAGATAGATTAAAACTTAACATTAAACATGATAACAAAAAAATGGATAAACACAAGAAATATAGTTTGAAACCATAAACTAGAAGTCTATATTGATCTCAGAAAGGGGTCATCATCCTCTTCATAGACAAACATACATATTTATAGTCGATATAGTTCTTGAATATTCATATTTTAATTTATACATTGGTTCCAAATTGAGGAAAATATTCACCTTATATCCTTTCACAAGTTTAGAGGATAGGATAAAATACACAAGTCAATAATTACATATATAGTGCACACATATTTAAATAATATTCTATGCAGTTTTACTTATCTAAGTTTCCTCTCCCAATACTAAATTATGAACTTGATTATTTTTAATAGTTGTTGGAATCAAATATCTCTATTCTTATGAATGAAATCCATTTGAAACATTATTGATCAATAATCCCAAATTTTGGCTAGGATGAACATGGATTAAGGATAGGTAGTTCAAGACTGGCATCTAGTTTATGAAAGGCATATTTTGATTTCCATTAGGAATGACATTTAGTGTAGGGAAATTCGGTTAACATTAGTAATGACATATTAAATCTGATCTTGAGGTTGAATTTGATCATTGAATGTTACAACTTCAACATAGGCTAAGGCTAGTGTGTTTATGAATCTAATAGACATCCTAAAAAATATATAGTTATGGGATCTAAAGCACACTTATAGATTTTTAAATCCAAGGGATCATCAGGTCTATGAGGAGCTATGGTTCTACTAAATATCTTTTGGAATATAGCATTGAAGGATCTTATGGTCTGACTAGAATCCGTCTTACTATGGCGAATTGTTGATACAAAATGCATGTTAATTTCTACCATTGATTATTTGACCATTTACAATGCCTAAATTTTGTCTTAGATAATCAAAATAATTTATCCCATTTACATGAATGTGTTGGAGAAAACTAGGAAAATAGATAAACTTTAGTTTAGTTTTATTTTGCTTAAAATAAGTGTTTGTAGGAATTGAATAAACACAGTTTGCATGCGTAGTTGAATTGTCACTAATAATAGAGTTGAGTTTAGTTAAGATATTCTATTGTTATATTCTACCAAAGTCCTCTATTTAAAGAGGGTTTTGAAATCATTTTTTAGTGACAAAAAAAATTGAAATTTTTTTTATTGCTGTAGCAATTATATACTGTTGTTTTGTTTCTTTTTTTCCCTCTATTTTGTCATTAGTGAATTAATGTAAAAGCTGTAGCTTTATTTGTGCATCTTTTTTTTATTGTATTTGTGTTTCCAATAAATGGACTAATTATTTTACCAAATTGATCAATAAAGATCCTATTAAAATAAATTTAGCTAGTGATATAATTCTATAGAAGGTTGAGGAACCACTCATACGCAACATCTTTGAAAGTAAATGGAAACAATCTACATGTTACATATTCATGAACTACATTCAACAATCTTAAAGTAAATTTGAAAGATTTAATGTGTTCTTCAGTTATGATAATACCATTAGGTCTAAAATATGGAAAATATTTCTCAAGATTTTGGGATAGGTCATGTACTTAACCAGGCACATTGATGGAAGATACACCTAACCAATCCATTACTAGATAAATATTAAATATAGGAGTACTTTGAATAGGTGAAGTAGGTTAAGATTTATAAACCCTTTGTTTACCTTTATTTTCTCTTGATTTCATATGGTCTTCTATTGAAGGAAGAGACAATCTTTATTCAATCCTTGACATAGTCCTAATCCTTGGCAGTTCTAGCTTGTAAATCTTGAGTCCTATCCAAAATAAAACTTGGAAACCTTATCTTTTCAAAGATGAATAATATTTAGCTCAATTATTGTAAGTAATATTTTAATTCTTACCTATGAGTATATTTTCATATTTAAGATCCCTAAAGTAGGTAAACTTTGCACAAATTTATGTAAATCCTTTCAAAGAATGACTAGATTTAAACAAATTAGTCTTAAAATATGTCTAAAATGATGAAGGTGAATTATATTTACACATCTAAGTTCAAATAAACCTAAATTTTTGAATAATTAATAAACCTTTGAGAAAAATTTCCATCACTAATTCCAAATGAGGAAGATTTACCAAACTTAAGCTACCTTTTCAAGAATTTACCATGAAGTTTCAAAGAATGAAAATATTCAGCTAAATGAGCCTAAAGATTGGTCTCAAACCATGCATATAAATTATATTTATATATTTATGCTAAAAGAAACATGGGTGTGTAAATAATTCATTAAAATTTAATCATAATTTACTAAATTACCAAAGATACCACAAATTTACAAAGATTTAACTAAGGCCCTCCTTCTAGCATAAGTGGAATACATTATCCTATTGATGCATGTAAGTGTATCATAGGTGGCTATAATTATTTAAGAAAAACTACTCATAGATGGATTGAGAGAATATAATGAATGAGTTGCAGGTTATGATAATCTTGTTATCTATTATGGAATAGTAGTGAACAAGTGAATTGTTTCACATTATTTATAAGGCTTGGTTGTTGGAAGAAACCATGGCCTGATAGTTGATATTTATGAAAGTGAAATAACTCTTGGCTAATTTAAGTTAATTATGCCCAAAGAACTAAATATAAGTCTAACCTAAGATGGATATTCATAATAAATATAATCTAGAGTGAATGGATCAAAGAAAAAGAAAAAAGAAGGGTAGGGAAGAGAAGAGACATATTCATATTGTTAATATTTAACATAGATGTCATGAAAAAGATCAATTAACATAAAAACATGCATTTGAAACCAATGTATAAAATTAAATAACATAAGCATAAATCCTACTATGTATTAGGCAAACATCTGAGGAAATGAAAGAATGTAAATAAGAACTTGGTTCACTTTAAATATTTACCCCTATAAGTAAACAACGTAAGCACATTGACATGAAAAGTGAAGATAATGAAATGAACTTAATAACCTTTAGCCAACCTAGCATTATCACAAGTTATAAAATACACATTTAAAAAAAGTGCACATCAAGATTCAATAAGAACCATTCAAGTCTAAATTAAAAACTAGATTATTGAGAGAAAATCTTGTTGTAGACTTAGGTTGCACCCTATCTAAAGATAGAAGTGTTCTAGTTCTACTTTCAAACCTAGTCTAACATGGGAATGACCCTAGGTTATGGGTTACCTATATTTGGGTCAAACCCCTAGATTTTTAATGAGGATAGCTACTCATATATGATAATTTGGACCTATATTTGTAGGACCTACATGAGTTGGGGTCAAAAGAGTCAAGATATTACATAAAGTAAAACCTATTTTAACATGTGGTGATGCATAAAAGGTCAAAGATCCACTCTCAAGATTGAACTCATTAGCACATTAATGTATTATAAATAGAACTAATATAATGTTTAATATAGCATCCAAAAAATAATAATTCACATAGAGGTAAATTTGACTAAATATGGGGGCAATGAAGACAAGGCTTGATTGAAGTCACTTGTAACTAATAGTCCATCCTATACCTGAGACATCAAACCTATGGCACACTATATGACTTGGAGGTAAAAAATTTTAGTATTTAGGTTGAACTCAAACCTAGAAAGGGAATATTATACAACTTTTTTATATCAAGCACACATAAAATACTAAACATAGATAGTAAATAATATAAATGCCTTTCTCATTAATCTAAGAGGTATAAAATATAGTTTTTGGTATAGTCTAATCATACCAGCCTGAGGGATGTTCATCAATAGCTCAAATGCTATATTTATAGAAGAGAGAGAGAGAGAGAGAGAGAGAGAGAGAGAGAGAGAGAGAGAGAGAGAGAGAGAGAGAGAGAGAGAGAGAGAGAGAGAGAGAGAGAGAGAGAGAGAGAGAGAGAGAGAGAGATTTTGGAACTAAAAGAGGAATTAATGATCTCAACTCCATTTTAATTATAGTTATAACTACCTATGAATTTATGCTCATTAAATCTTCGTAACTGATTTGAGTCACATTAATCTATTACACAGTTACAGTATTCCTTCACTAATTCTTCTTTATGGTTTTAATAGATTAGATATATTTTTTTAAGCTAATTTCTAGCATTTATGTAGTTACAACTATCAAGTCAATCTATTAGAGTCTTATATTGGTGATAACTATTATTCATGGGTTTATCATGGCATGCAAGAGTAGAGAGAAGGGTCACTTTTGTTCAACTAGTTTTGGTGATGAATCCATTGAAGTCTATATGTCTGCCTTATTCGTATCCTTAAAAATTTTAACTCTATTTCAAAATGGACCAAGATAAAACTTGGATCCATGATTTTTATTATTTTAGTTGAAAGCAACTCCTTTGAATTCTAATAGGAAAGCTTCCTGGGTTTAATTTTGGCCATCAAATATTGACTCAAACTAATCATATTGCTCCAAATTATATTATTCCTATCGGTCCCCATAGATCCCTACTATCATATCCTTAACTTTTTGACCTCTTATGCATCATATATCTTCTTGGTACAAATTAATACTATACTTTGATGTAGATCCTCTAACTCTTTAACTTTCAATTGCATTATTGGATCAAGATGTATGAGTGAACACAAACATTTGATTTACCTGGACTAGCATTTGAAATAAAATAGCCAACTCATGAGCTAAAAATTTAAATCCACATGCCCATCATTTGACATCCATGTGAATATCTTTTACATATGTGTGAATGTCTAAGGATTTTTTAAATCCAAATGGTTATTCATCAGGGCTTAAATTTGACATTAGAATGAACATTTCATTCTATAGGCTAAACTATGAACACTTATAACTTGAACTAGAGAAATTGCTAAGGCATAAAATTTGTAGGATATGGTTTTTTAATGAAGAAATATATGGCACTATAATCTCTTAGCTCATAAGGCTTCTTGAGAAAACTTTATAAAATTCACAAGTGAACTAGTCTACTCATTTTTGCATGATGTCCTGGTGATGGTCTAGCTCCTTAAACATGCCAAATTCATCCTCATTTTAGACTTTAGGGTTTTGATAAAATTTTAAGGTTTTGTCCATCCTTTTCATGCCTCTAAATGTTTATTAACATTGTGAATACCTACTTGGATCCCTATATTTGTAATGTTGAGCCTTTTTCTAAGACATTTAATCTATCTTTAATTAGGACCCTAATATGATTCTCTCTAGGTCTAGGTGAATCTTGGTATGTGGGCCAAAATGACAAACATTCATAGTGATTTAATTAGATTGCCCAGTTTCCTAGTTAAAAAAACTCACTAGATTTCTCATGACAAGGTAAACTGGGACATAAAAATTTTGATTTGATGACTATTTGGATTAGCAAAGAGAATATTTTAGGCTTTGTAATACTTTTTTGACCTGACACAATAAGACTGAAGGGAAACTATAGATAAACTAAAAGGTAAAAACATCAATTATATGGAAAACAAGAAAACAAAATGAGAAATAATTAGATTACTGCTTGTGCTAGTCACTTATTGAAACATGACAACCTAAGATAATTACCCTGAAGTAATGAGATTTCCTTAAGAATAAAATGAAAATCTATTTTGTACACCATGGATATTTGAAACATGATTTCTTCCTTTTTATGGCATCTTCTTACTGATAGGAGCACTTGTAAGTTCATGTCTTCTTGATGATGTAGCTGGGATTGTTATATCCATTCTCAAGTATATGGATTGAAGATATGGATCTAAGACCCAAACATCTTCCTCTCACATTCTTATTTTTTTCATTAAGAATATTAACTTTTCATCCTTCATAGGTTGATCATGATTTGTTTCATTCTCATTCATTTGTTGTATTAGCAATTTAGCTGGTATACTTGGATTGATATTTTCATTGGGATATATTTGAGGTAGTAATTTTTAAATCTCTTCAAATTCTTGATAAGTATTTAGACTTGGTTGTAATTATTTAATTCTTATAGATGAATAACTACAATGGTACTTATTATAGAACATTCCTCAATCTCCATATGTTGTGGAGATGGACTATCAAAATTTGTACAAAAACTCTCCAAGTCATCCCAAAAGGCTTATTCATCATGATCATTTGAAAGGACATGAAATTAATCAATATTCTTATCATTTGAAACATGTTGATCATAGATTTTTACCTTTTATATGGAGTCATATGAAGTTTCTTGATCTACTACACTTGTTTCATCTTCATCTTCTGTAGAGAATGGCATCTCATCTATCCAATCAAGCTCTAACTAATCTTGATTTGGGATATCCATAATAGGATTACCTTATTAATGATACAAAACATTGGTGAAATCCTTAGATGAAACACCAACTTTCTATTTTATCTCATCATCAAAATATACCATCTTGAGCTCTTCAATTTCATTCAAGACATCATGATATAGTTGTTACCGATGACCATCTTCATCGAGAATGTTCTCCATATTAGCAATGGTTGTATGTGAGTTGTCCTCATGGCTAAATTTTGAAGAAATATTTATTTTTAATTCATCTATATCATCTCCTATAAGCACTTGAGAAACCTCTTGCAAGTCATCTTATTTATAATTATGATAGATTAGATCATGTTATTCTTTGCCTACAAGTGTTTCAATGATGATGCACTATTGATATTCAATTAAAAACACTTTTTCATATTTATTAACTTCATTCATCTCAACTATAACCTCTTCAATTGTGTCAAAAAGGATAGGCTCCTTATCCAAGATTGGCATAGTAGATCATTGAAAGTATTTAACAAGACGTGAAAGGTCCAAAGAAGTTACCATAGATACCTGATTTTGGACATGAGGTTGTTCTTGTTGGATCACCCTCACCTCCTATCTACACTACACTATTTATTGAATGAATTTCCATGAAGGAAATGGCTTTGGCTTTTTATGAGAGAGGTTTGGAGGCTGAATGATATTTGGCTTGCTTTTGAATTCAACATCTTGAATCATGCTTGAAATTTATTCTTTCTCCATGGACTACTCTACCTAATTCCAAGTCATGAACTTGGGTTTAGGAACCTCAACTTCTATAATTTTTTTATCCATGGGTGTGAAAGAAGGAATTTTCTATTGTGTTTCCTATATGGTTTCCATTGTATAATGTATATGTTGATTTGTAAGCTCAATATACTTGGCTAGATTAGCCTCAAAATCATGGATTAGATCACTGGGGATTTTTTAATTCAAAATTATATATGTAATCTCATGTATGATTTGTGTAATCTAAAAATTAGTTTCCTCAAAACATATTTATTCAACATTTTGAGACCTCTCCTAGATAAACATCTAGGTAGGAAAGCTAGGCAAGGTTTGGATTGACTCTTGAGGGTTCTGATAAACATTAGTTTGCTAATCATAAAGGGAAAAGGGAGATATATGGGAACATAATGTTGATTATGATGACCTCAGGGTTTATCATAAACCAATAGCCTCTCTTAAATTATTACTATTATACCACCAGTGTCTAAAATATTAGAACTAAATTTTGAGTAACCTTAAGTTATGAAAGTTACACATACATCTTTAGCCTATAACAAAATTTCTTTCATGTTCTGAAATTCATACTTGGAAGTCTCCTCTCTATATATTTTTTTAGTATCTATGTTTATTATATCTTTCTCATACATAATCAGAGCTTTCTTGAATATTGAGATGGATTGATTTGGGACTTCAATGACCTAGTTAGGAGGATGACAAGACTCGTAAGGGTTATTATAAGATTGGTATGATCTTAAATACTATTAATAAATATCTATATACTCATCATATGGCTGATATGGCTCATGGAGTATTGATACAGGTCATGAGGATCATACTAGAGCTGTTGGTAAGGAGAAGAATAATAGAATTCTTCTCTATAATCTACCATAGCCTATAAAAATTCATGAAGATAACTCAAATTATGAACAATAATGTACCTTTTACCTTGAGATAAAGGCCACATGAGTAAAATAAAGTGATTTTGAAGATGAATGTGCTACAAATTTGTACTCCAATAGCTAAACTTATGTCCCATTAGGTGTGCTAGAATTGTTGGAGATTTAGGATGCACCCTAGCTGAGAACAAAAGTGTTCCAATTCTACTTTCAAAACTAGTCCAACATGGGAATGACTCAACGATGTGGGTTACCTATGTTTGGGTCAGACCTCTAGGATTTTTAATGAGGTTAGATCCTTAAATATGATAATTTGGAACACTATTTCTAAAATATAAATGAGTTGGGGTGAAAAGAGTCAAGAGATTGCATAAAGTAAAACCTATTTTAACATGTGGTGATGCACAAAAGTTTAAAGATCCAATCTCAAGATTGAAATCATTAGCACACCAATGGACTATAAATATAAATAGTGCAATGTTTTCTAGAGCTTCTGAGAAAAAATAATTCACATACAAGTTAATTTGACTAAATAAGGTTGGGGGAAACAAAGAATGGGCTTAATTAAAGGCACTTATAACCAATAGTCCACCCTATACCTGAGATATAAAATCTATGGCACACTATATGACCTACAAGGAAAATTTGTTAGTATTCAAGTTGAACTCAAACTTGAAAAGGGAATATTAGACCACTTTTGCATATCAATCACATTATAAATTCCTTCCTCATTACTCTAAGAGGTAAAAAATAAAATTTATGGTAGATTCTTGTAGTACCAACCTAAGGGATGATGATCAATAAATCAAAGGCTATATTTATAGAAGAAAGGGAAGCAAGATAGAGAGAGATATTTTGGTGCTAAAAGAGGAATAAATGATCTCAAATCCATTTTAACTTTGGATATAATGACCTCTACATTTATGCTCATTCAGGGTTCTTGATTGATCTATGTCACTTTAATCTATTGGAAATCTACATTATTCCTTCATTGATGCTTCTTTATGGTTGTAATGGAGGGATACAATTGTTTTGAGATGAGTTCTGACATTGATGTAGTTATAACTATCAGATCAATTTATTATATTTTTGTCTAGGTAATAACTTCTCTTCACTGGTTCATTGTGGCATGCAAGAGTGGAGAGAAAGGTCACTTTCATGCAGTTGGTTCTGGTGATGAAGCTATTGAAGTCTACATGTCTACCTTATTTGCATCCTTCAAAATGTTATCTGTATTTCAAACTACACCATGATTGAACTTAGTTCCATTCTTTTACTTATTTTGGTCAAAATCTTCTCCTTTGACTTCTAATAGGAAAGCTTCTTAGTTTTAATTTTGGCTATCAAATATCGACATAGACTAATCAGATTGCTCCAAACTGTCATGTTCTTATTTTCCCATAGATCCTTACTATTATATCCTTGAATTTTTAACCTCTTGTGCATTGTAGATCTACTTGGTATGAATGAACACTATCCTTTGATCTAAATACTCTTAATCCTTAAATTTCACTCACACCATTGGATCAAGATGTATGAGTGAATGTGAACCTTTGATCTATATGTACCCACCATTTAAACTCAAATTATTAACTCATGAGCTAAAAATTAAGGTATGTGCACCCATCATTTAACATCCAGATGGAAACATTTGGCATCTGTATGAATGTCTAAGGATTTTTTGAATCCAAATGGATATTTTTGAGGGCTTAAATTTTATGTTAGTGTATATGTTTCATTCTACAAGCTAAACTTTGAATGCTTATAATGTGAGCTATAGAACATGTCAAGGCATGAAATTTATAGGATATGATCTTGTCATGAAGGACTCTATGGCACTATAATCTTTTGGCTCATGAGGATTCTTGACAAAACTTTATAAAATGCATAAGTGAACTAGTTTACTCATTTATGCATGACATTTTGGTGATCATCTAGGTCCTTAAAATTGCCAAATTCATCCTTCTATCAACTTTCAGGGTTCTAATGATATTTTAAGGTTTTTTTCATCCTTTTCATGGCTCTAAATTCTCATGAACATCGTGAGGAACTTATTGGATCACTCCATTTGCAATTATGAGCCTACTTCTAAGCCATTTGATCTTTCTTCAATTGGGACCTTGCTAGGATTCTCTCTAGGTCTACATGAAGCTTGATATGTGGGCCAAAATGGCCAATAAACTCATGATATAATTCATACAAAAAATTGAGACAAACTTTTTAGAATTCCCTACTTGCATTAAATTACTCCAAATTAGTATAAAGTTCTTTCTAAAAATTCCCCCCATTTTACAATTGTCAATACATCTTTATATAGATAATCCATGAGGTATGCCAGTTAGTCATGTCAAATATTATGGATAATTATCCTTTTACAATCATTATAAAACCTTTTAAACATTATAAATGAGTAACCTATAGGTTGTGTGATTTACAAATTGTGTATGCCTTTACAAAAATAATATTCTCTTTTAATATATTATATAATGTTAAATTAAAAGAATAATCCTAATTCAACTAACTTTAAGATACTTTTATTGATGCAGTCCCTTGTTTATATTACAATGTCTTCATTACTCTTTCATACTACTCATCAATTATCTTTAGATTGAACATAGGCTCTATGAAGAGTTTATATTATTAGTTTTCCAAGCTTTTGAGATCTTTATAAGACCTTTGTAATGCTTCATTTATTCTCTTAGCCTCTCTAATATTATCCTCTATAGTACAGATCATGTCCATGATGATACTATTGTCTACTTTGGTCCTTCCTTAACTCTTGATTCTCACTTCTTGCATGACCATGGTGGCTCTAAGATTAAACTCCTCATCAATGATGAGACCTATAGAACTAAGTGTGGATGGTTCGATGATCATGGTCCCAATTATATGTTATATCCTATCTTTTAACTATTTACCATCTATAAGGAGACTCTCCAAGTCTTTGGACCATGTGCTCAAGATTTTTATATTATCTATAAATAACTCCATGACTATGTTCAAGTGAGCTAAACTGATTGTCTTGAAGTTAGGAATTTCATCTCCAGTCAAGATATTGATCAAATCCTTTATTTTTCCCTTAGATTTTTTTCATTAGTTAACTAGGCCCTTAGCTACTACATCCTATTGAATAAAAATATTCTACCTAGTTTTTATTTATTTTAAAGAATCAAAAATGTCATACAAGTTATCTTAAAACATTTCGACCATTACCTCTAGAATTGATAAGACAACTTATTTATCAAATTTTTCCTTTTGTTATTGCATGACCTTGATGGTAACTTGTAATTGTTTTGCTTATGCTTGGGCTAATTCAATCATGTTCTCCTCAAATATTTGGCTTTCCCCAAGCCTTTATCTTCCCATTAGGGTTAAATTGGTTACTATCTCTACCTTTTGGTAAGTTATCTCTTTACCACTAACTATGACCTTCTTCTCTATGACCCTTTATAATCCAATTATTATTGGGTCAAAATTGACACCAACTAAGCATTAGGTTACCTTGGGGGAGGGGACTTCCATTTGTGCTCCATTTTATTCTCCATGAGGAGCCATCATTTTCTCCTCCTCATTTTTCAAGGCAATTATCCATGGTTTCAACTCTTCATGAATAGGGATATTGATGGCTTGCATCATAGGCCAAGAATGGTACCTAGTGAGTACTTTCTACAATTTACTATAGATTGACTATTATGGAATGGTTAGACCATGAATAAAGTTTTCTTTAATAAAGATATTGACTTCACTCAAAGGATGAGTGAAATTAACCTTGGGATTTTTTGTCCTTACTGGAACCATGGTCATCTCAACTTTTATTTTGGGGGTATCCATAAGAACTAGATCTAATATTTTTTCCTCCTTTTTCCTCTTTTATTTCATCCATCTATACCTCTTCCTCATCTGACTCATAGGCATTGGATAACACTTTCAAATCATATTCAACTATCTCCCCAAGATCTAATGATATCATGTGAATTTCCTTAATGGGTGATCTTTGTTCTTCTATTAGGGCTAAAGATGTAATTTCATTAGGCTTTATTTCCTCTAGCCTTTGCTCAATATGTGTTTTAGTTTTAGATTTTGATGATGGAGGTTTAATAGGTGAAATACTTAGTAAATGATACTATCTTGGCCTTAACTACCATATATCATCTCCTCCCTTTTGCTCCCTCAACAACCTAGATTCTAGATTGATGTTGTGTTTTTTCAATCTCCTGATGACCTTAGATAACGAAGTTAATTTTGTGTACATGAAATAAAAAGGAATAGGCTCATGATCATAAGGAAAATTCAACATCCCTTTTTATTTCAAGTGATTCTTAACTCTCCCATAGGGGTCCCACTACCTTAGCTCATCAATTTGTAAATTGAAACATGTCCCATGTTTAGAATCAACCTCAATATTGGCCCATTGTGAAAAGATAATCCTACCAATGGTTGTGGGGATGGTGTGAAGTAGTACCTTCATTTTGGTTTTACAAATACCATCTATTACTTTACATATTTGTTAAGCTACTTCTTGCTCTACTAGTTTTATTGGTACATGGATAAGTAGCTTGAGTGGGGTACATTGTGTCCTTTCAATCTTGATGATGATATAATCTAGATATAGGCATATATCCCCCATGGGTTCAATAATATTATTTATTAATAAGTTGAACCTCATAATTTGGATATTTATGATGGCCTCACTAAGGTCTAGGTAAGCACAATCACATATGAATTGGATGTGATCCCTATACTTAAAGATGTGTGATTTAGAGTAATACTATGAAATAGTTTGTGTCGCATCAGCTGACCATTACCTAAGGTTGTAAATTCTAGTCCTAGAAATAAAGGCATCTAGAAGGTATGACATCATATAAAATTGGGTTTTCATCTTATTTATAATTATAAATATCTGTCTACTTAAATCAATACTAATTACTTCACCTAGAGGAGGGGTGATCTATTTTTCAATCATGAATTAGAATAAGGGCACCCAAATTTTATCTACTTATGTCATGGTTGATTTACCACATGACCTATTCATCATTGTCATGATCATCCTTATTCTAAGTCTGAATTGACTAATGGGGATGTTTTTATTCATATCTAAAGACACTTTGATCCCAAACTATAGCCATAGGGTAAGGATTCTCTTTAAATCATTCTCTTTGGCCCATTTTTTGATTGATGTTAGGTTTATTTATGGTTTGGGAAATTTGTATGAGTTATCGAAGGTTATGGGTGAAATGTAGGCCATTTTATTTTGAGCACGTCTAGTAATTAGCATGACATTATTTATTTTAACATCCTTAAAAATGGGAGAAAGAATGTCTATGTAGTGGAGTACCTTGGGTTTAGTTGTTGCTTAGTGTATACCAATCATTTTTATAGTAACTACGTCATAGTATATTATCTTTATAAACACATTCTTTTCCTCCTCTCTTGTAATGGCTAGTTGTTCTTCAGTGGTCCAAAAAAGATTAGAAGAATTATTATTTCCTATATTTAGAGTGGTGCCATCAAACTCTATGTCCTTGAAAATCCTCCCTTTTGCATTTGAGGTGAAATAAATTTCCACATCCTCTTTGGAGACACCTTTTCGAACTATCATGGCTATGAATTTCATTAAATTACTCTCTAGTGTACTACACTTCAACTTTGAATTGAATTATTCTTGAATAGATGATAATTAACCTCTCCTTAGCTCATTCAAAATGATAATAGCGTCAAATTAGGGCTTATATTTATTCTAAGGATTTTTTGAAGGTTTTTACAGAGCTCTAATGAAATCAACTATTTAAATTATGTGAGATTTGTGACTTAGATTTTGCTCAAATTTGCACATTTATACCTTTTCCTTTTTGAGTGCATAAAATATTTCTAATTGACATGTAATCCAACATGGAATTTCCATGTCATTTTTTTTATTAACTTTCAAAATGTAACCATTGCCTCTAGGACATGTGTTGACACATCCTTGGGTCTAGATTTTTGAAAATTCTATCTAGGCTCGCACCATTGGATCTAATTACATAGATCAATATATTTAATTGATCTTGATTTTGGAGTTTGAATGATATTGGATGATTTTATAGATTTCCTATGGTTATGAAACTTGTCACTTTTCCATTCATTCTAATCTTTGTTGAAATGTCAACAATGATATTGCACCATTGATCTTGATTACATGGATCAAGAATGCTCTAAGGATATTTATCCATTGGGTTCTATCATTTAATCCACATAATATTGGATATATGATAGGGTTCCTATGATGGTGACACTTTTCACTTGCTCTCTCATCTTAGGGCTTTAATGAATTTTTGACATAATACACACCATCGATTAGAATGTGTACACTCAACTAGGTACCATTGATCTTTAGGGACATGCTTGATATTTAATCATACATTATGGTCATGAAACTTGGCATCTCAACACTTTTTTGTAGACCTTATCTTATCAACCTTCACTATGCATCATCAGATCTCAATCCAAGAGGTTGATACGCACCATTAGATCCTTTTTCCTGAGTGAATGCATATCATTGATCAAGGTGCTTGAATTATTGACTCCATTTCACGTTATTGGATCATATTTTCCTAATTAAATACACAACATCAATCTTATGGATAATTAAATGAAGCAAGGTTTAGAAAATATAAACAACTTAGGCTAAAGTTTTGGACTAAGGTTTTTATTTGTGTTCATAAACATGATAAAATGTTAGGATAAATTTTAGGCCATGTCTTAAATAATGATAAAGTGATCCTATAGATAGTAAAATACATGGCATAAAGTTTTATCCTAAGTTTTTTATGATATTGATATATGCAATTAAAATTATAGGATAAAGCTTTATGCTGAGATAGAACATAATGAAAGGGACTATGTGATTATCTAACCCATAGGAATAAAGGGGGATCAAGACATAAAAGGACCAAGCATATGTTTTTTAGAATAAGATTTAGTTGTGGTGATAAAAATTATTAAGCCTTAGGATAAAAATTAAACTAAGTCCATAGTGCAAATAATTATTCTGGTGCAAATTATTTCCACAAAAAATTGAATTTAATTCAAAGGGGACCTAGGTTAAAACAATAGATTAGGTTTTTGAACACGATTTAAATAGACTATTAAAATATCAATTTAACATTTAAACACACAACCCTAATCATGTTCATTACTAAATGAGATTCAACTAAATCTGTAATATAAAAACATAGACAAAGATCATTAGCAACATTAGAAAGGGTAAAACAATTATCACTTGAAAACATGTCAATTAAGCTAAATTAGAACCACGTCTGAATGATCTTCAAATAAAGGTTCCTGATCAAATTCCATCTTCAAATTAAAATAAAAAATGTAATTTTTTTTGAAATAAGGGTCCCCATTTTAAGAAATGGGGTTATGTTGAATTCAACATTACCCTTGAATCTAGGTTTAGTGGGATATGGGTAAGGTATAATCCTCCATATTTATCACTCTAAAACATTAGGCTATCACTATCTAACAAGCAAAAAAGTACCTTTATGATCCTACAAATCAATAATATCCTCTCAGAGGATCTTCCTAGTCTTATTTTTTTAATAGCTAGTTATATATTTATTTATTTTTACACTTTCATTTATACTTATTTTTTGATTATATCTCTTTTATATTTTAGATTTTGTTGACTCAACTAGATCAACCAACATTGACCTAGTTGATTGTATTTTAAAAAACTAGGTTGACTAGGATCAAATTATTCTATTATATTCTAATTATTTACCTTTATTTTTAGACATCAACATCTAGTTCACAATAACATTTTTTTCCATATCCAACTAGGTTGATTAGCTTGACCCTATGGATTTATAAATTTTCATGTTTATTGAACTAAGTTGGCCAACTAGAACCATCAGTTTTTATCAACTACTATTTTCTTTGTCTATATAAATAGTTTGATTAGCTTGACCTCATAATTTTATACTGCTTCTAATTTTTATTATTTATCAAACTAGGCCAACCAAATCAACCTAATATATTTATAGACTTATGATTTTTCCCATCTATCCACTAGGTTAACTATTTAGACCCTATATTTTTTCATACTACTCTCTTTTCCTACCTATCCAACTAGGTCAACCACCTTGATCTTGTAAGTTCTCAAACTACTCTCTTTTATTGTCTATCCAACTAGGTTGACCATCTCAACTTAGTAGGTTTCTAGAATTTTATGTTTCCCTATCTATCCAACTAAGTTTAATAGATCAATGTATTAGCTTTCTATATTTCTACTTTTTCCTATCTATCCAAATAGGTTGACTAACTTGACCTAATAGATTTTTTAGACTATTATTTTCCCTATCTATCCAACTAAGTTGACCAGTTCAACCCACTAAGTAGGATCAGTATTCTTCAAGTCTATCCAATAAGGTTAAAAAAATTGACCTAGTAGGTTTTACAAAGTGATTTATGTACCTTTCTATATAACTAAGTCATCTAACTTGACCCTATAGGTAGCCAACCATTTTTTAAATTATTTTCTAATTATTATCAACTACCATCATGAAATAACCTGTTAGAATCTTACTTGATAGTCTCAACCCATTAAAATTTTACATGGGTTTTTCTTTCCTACCTAACTTAGACAATCTAAAGGATATCCCCTCATGATGCACATAATCTTGACCATCAACTCAATTAATGGAATGCAACATGGTATACATCACTTAAAATGATGATATAGATGATTTTAACATGCATAATACTATATCCAATCTTCCTTAATTTACCATTGGATAAATTCATACTAACATAGGAAACTCTCCTATAAGGAATTATCATATATGGAATATTTTTATCCCTAATCTTAGGAATAATCCTCTTAACAACACCAACAATCCACCTCTTAACATTAAAAATAAAAATCCACCCATAGATATAACTCAGATTCTTATTCAAATGGTTCAACAAATTAATGTTATGTAAATAAATAACATTTCCTAAATGCTCTGAATGCAAAATCATATTTTATAAATAGAAAGTCAAACCCCTATTTTCAAGCCTCAAAATAGTAATTTTTTTGCCTCTCCTCCTCTTATAGATGCCAATGCAAATATCATTCCTCAACCTATCATTTATAAAAAAAATGATCCAATATTTTAAAAATTAACCTTTAGCTCCATTCATTATATCCATTTATATTTGAAACATTTCTCCAATTATTAAATATGATGGAACTAAAGACCACACTATCTTCCTTAAATAATTTGGTAATATTTATAAGGAGTGGGTGCAAACTAACACCTTTTATACCACTAAACTTCTTTTCAAAACTTTTATGGGAGATGATTTAAAATGGTATAATCAACTCCCCTGACACTCCATATGTAAATTAAAGGATATTGTATATTATCTAGTTAAATAATATCAAAAAAATTATATCCCTAAAATTTATCTTAGTCACTTCATCAATTTGAGTAATTACATACTGAATCTATTGCTATTTTTATCAAAATATGGAAATCATTATCTCCAAATGATGATCATAACTTAGGGGATGATAATATTTTCAAAATTTTCATTACTTCCATAAAATTATCTCTTAAATATATAGTATGAATTATTCCTCCTCAAAATTTATAAGAGGATTTTTATCAAGCTAAAATCAATATTTTCTTATGAATAAATTTGAACCATATAAAAATTCTATAAAGGAATCTTCCAAACTTCAACCAGTGCGATAACCAATATAAATTCTCAAAGTAATTCTACTCCAACAAAAATGGGAGAATTCAAAGAAGATATTAAAACCCCACCTAACCCACGCTTGATGATATCATAAATAAATAAATAAATAAATACCCTACTCTAAATATTTCATCTATAACAATATTGATATGGCATCATGTTATGATCTTAATAAAAAAATTTGGTTCCACATTGACATTGGTCATTGTCATGAGACATGTCATGAAATTGTGAATTTTTTTGTATATTTAATGTTATGATATTATTATATTATTATGCTATGATAAAATTTAATCATCCCAATTATATCAAAGATTCCTAAAATAAAAATGTTGCCAAATAGACTACCCAAAAATCTCAAAAACCTTATTTAGATCTTAATGCACAACACTTTAATGCAAAATTTTATGTGTCTGATGTTGATTATGATAAATATTATACCAATTATCAATATATGAATGTAAATAAAGTAAATTATCATAAAAATACTACCCATAAAAACCCTATTAACAAACCTAATAAACCATCTACTAAAGATCAAGTTTTAAAAGAAACTACAATTTATCAACCCTCACCTTCAAAACCAACCATTGGTGATGATATATATGCACTAGTGAAACTTCATCTACTTCCAAAAATTACCTTGACTAATCAAACTAATCCTTGTGATCATTCTTATTCTAAACCTCACTGGAATTTCTTATATGAACCTAATTCTATGCCTTGTAAATATCATCTCATGAAACTAGTAAGAACTTCTTATAATTTCAAGATCCTTATGTAATAACTATAAGAGATAGAAGAGTATTCATATAATGAATCTAAACTATATATTGATTCTCCTTAACTTGCATAAGTGCATGCTATCAAAACAATTTCTTCTACCAAACCCTCCATAGAATTTATTGAAGATGATATGATAAATCAAAAAATTTAGTTTTAATATGATGATCCACCTATTATTATAAAAAATGGCATTAATAAAATTTTATTTAGAAAGGTATTAGCTGACAAAGGATATAGTATCAATATTACTTCTCTTTAGTTAATTCAACAAATTAGATATTCTAAAGAAAATATTAAATAAATCCAACTCATGTGTTTTGGGTTTGATAAAACTAATCAAAACCCACTTGGCTGCATTTATATCCATTTTAACATTGGCCCTAAGACAATATACAACAAGCTCAAGTTTATTTATCTTCCTTTATCTTATAACATGCTCTTAGGTCATTCATGGACTCATTGTATGTGATTTATTGCATCTTATGGAAACCATTGTATAAAATTCATACATAATGGGAAACATTACAAAATGAGACCAATCCTTACCATTGGAGCATCTAAATTACTAATAGTAAGTCTCAATATCATATTCCCACTATTTATTACATTGATATTCCTCCTCTTTCTAAATTTTTTAATATGCATTGAAATCTACATGTAACTCTTGTATATTTAGATGAATGATAAACCTAATAAATTTTAAAACATTTTTAATACCCCTTGATTACCTCCCTATATCAAATAATGGATCCTACTTATATTATTACACTATACTGATCTATTCCCTTAGTATATGATATTATCAATAGTCCTCCCTCATGTAATGAACATGAATCCTCTTACACAAAAGATAAGTTTTATTTCAATGAATATGGAATGTGAAACTATTTAAAGACCTTTTAGACATATCCCCTCATACATTCAATAAATGCGAATATCCACTGTAGATGTTCCTATTGAAATGGATACATGTGATATATCTCCATCTTGTGATGTAAGCTCAGTCATGATATTTTGACATCCTCCATTATCAAAAGACAATATTGAAATGCATTCCTTCATTTGTGATATACATATCATTCACATATCCTCTAATAGTGAATCATAACTTGAAGGATATGTACCACATATCAATTCACCATTACTATATAATCCATGGGTCATCTAGGAAATTGACCAATCTAATATCATTCACCCTATAATTAATGATTATATTGATTAGAACAATCTATCATTTCGATATTTATTATTTCCAATAGATCATATAAACCCAACAAATCCTATACCTATAATAAAAAAATCAATCACTATTGATGATAATTCTTCTCCCAATATATCAATACCATATCTATTAACCAACATTATACCTCTACTTCTAAAATTACCTTAGATCCACAAGTTACAGCTATTCAAAAAATACATTTAGAGTTTTATGATCACATGAATCATATTTTGGATCTTGACATGGATGTAAAATGTTATGGATATTTACCTACATTACCTACTAACAAATATTTTCTAGAACTAATCCATTATTTGAATCTCAACTTCTACTCCAACATCCAGAGCTTTGTCATTTTGAGAAAAAGGTTCCCTATTTCAATAATTTTATTTCTAGTATCAATCTTAAAACACATCTTTTTTCCTTTCTTCCTCTTCTTTTATATCATTTCTAAGACAAAAATGCTATATTTATTGAGAAAAATATTAAAATTAATTATGGAACCACTAATTTTATTAGACGTATTCTCATCCCCAAAGAATTTTGTCCTACCAGACATGATATTTTTTGCCTTTTTAAAAAAAAATTTGTGAAGCTTTTGCATGGTCATATGAAAAATGGCTAGTATTGATAAAGATATTATGTTCTATAATATATTTATGTATCTTGACATAGAACCCATGCATTAAAATTAGTGTAATTTTTCTCTTGAAATTTTTACATTATTTCATAAAGTGATGATCAAGATTTTAGATGCAAAATTCACTAAACTTGTAGAGTACTTAGAATGGGTTTCCAACATTATTCATGTACATAAGAAAGTAACCATGGTCATTCACATCCATATATAATTTTTAAACATTAACTTACCATATCCAAAATATTATTTCCCTCTACCATCAATTGATTCAATTTTTCATTCCACCAATGAATATGAAATATTATCTCTCATGGATGGTTTATCAAGATATAATCAAATTCATATCACTCCCAAGGATCACCATAAAAAACTTTTACAACTGAATGGGGAAATTATTGTCACATTAAAATTAATTTAAATATTAAATATGTTTGTGACACTTATCAACATGCAATGACCTTTTTATTTCATGATCCAATACCTAAAATATTCAAAACTTATGTAGATGATCTTATCGCTAAATCTAAGAACTATGAAAATAATCTTCATAACCTTGATATCATCTTATATTGTCTCATCAAATAGAAAATTATAATCAATAATTAAAAATATATTTTTGGTGTCGCCTTAGGAAAAAAATAAGATTATTAGTCTATTTACATATGATTTATGTATAGCTTACTAAAATCAAAGTTATTATTAACATGCATATTCTTAGTTCCATTGTACATATATGAAAATAACTTGGTAAAATTGGGTATTCTAATTATTTAAACCCAAGATGGCTTACTACATTATTTAAATTAAATCCTCTCTCAACAAAGGTATATCTTTGGAATGGAATTATTCATTTCAAAAATCATTTGATAACATGAAATAATCCCTGATGCTCCCCTACTCTTCACCCACCTTCTAATGATCAACATATCATCTTTTACACCTCTTTTAGCCCCATATCAATTGGGAAAATACTTACCCAATAATGTGAAACAAGTTTGTAATATGACATATATTATATTGGTCATGTTTTATTAGACTATGAGACACATTATACCAAATTCAAGTGTGATTTTATCGCTATTTAGTTTACAACTAAAAAATATGGTATTACATGCTTTATCAAACTAATTATGTCATAATCCATTCCTAATATATTCATAATTTTTCTCCAAAGTTTTCTTACCTATTAATATAATTATAAAATGGATTGTTCTCTTAATGGAATTTGATTTGATAATTATTTCCTAAAAATCCATTAAATTCCAAGTAATTATTATGAAAATTACTACCACTCCTATAAACTCTTCTAGATTAATCAATATTGTATATTGAATGTATTAATCAAAATATTTCACTTAAAGATTATTTTTAAAAAATTATAGATGACCTCAAAATAAATAATCTTGATGAACTAGATGCCTCAATTTCTTTACCAAAATCTAGTCATCATCAAATATATGCCTAAATTTAAAACTGATCTACATGAATATACTTGGACACTCCATTTGAATAGAGCTAAATATCTTAAAATAACTAGGGTAGGATGTATCTTAAAATATCCTTATATAAAAAACATACCTCTCACTTTACGATTAAATTTTTATGTTACTAATAATATGGCTAAGTATGAAGCTCTCATTTTTGGCATGCAAGCTGCCATGAATTGAGACATCCCTTACCTACATGCTTTGGGTGACTCAAAAATAAATTATCATCAAGTTAATGGTGACTATTTATTCAATAGTGAAAATATTATTGCATATCATTAAATTTCCACCACTCTTAATAAATAATTCAAATATTTCACATATAACCAATTCCATGAGAACAAAATGCTATAGTTGATTATATAGCTTCATATTCTTCTCTTTTTTACCCTCATTAATCCCTTCTTGATTCATAATTTCTCATCAAAATACACAAATCACCAAATTTATTACCAACCAACAATAATTCTCTTATATCCAATATTGAGGCCATCACTACTTGACAAAGATTTTGGTATAAAAATATCATTTAATTTATCAAATGCCATACTTATCCTCCCAGCACCAACTCTCCTAAGAAGACTATAATTTACAAAAAATACTACAAATATGTCATACAATATGACATTATGTATTATCATAACGTTTAAGGTACCTTTCTCTATTGTGTCACTCAAGATGAATTTACTTCTCTTCTTGAAAAAATATATGGGGACAATTGGGGCGGTCACTGTAGATGACATGTTACAACTCGTAAATGCCTACACATGCAAAAATTATATCCCATATTTGAACAAAATTTACCACATTCGATAAAAAGTGTAATCCTTTCCAACTACATGATGGTCTTATTCACTCTCCTTTGTCTAAAATCCAAATATTAAAATGTCATTGGTTTTTTTCCATGTGGGTATTAGATCTCATTTATAAATTACCTCTCTCTCAATATGGTCATGTATTCATCATCACAACCACTATTATTTTACTAAGTAGATTGAATCTATGCCCCCTGTAAATGTCACTAGTATAACTAATCTTAATTAATACTTAAAATTATTTTTCACTTCAGAATTCCACAAACCATTATTTACAACAATAATGGGAATTTAAAATAAAAATATATGAAATAATTATGTGCTAAATTCAAAATAACACAAAAATTATCCACTCATTATCATACTCAATTCAATGGTTAAGCAGAGGCTATTAAAAATATTATTAATAGAATATTTCAAAATATAATTTTAGATTCTCATTTTGACTAGAATCTCAAGCTTTATCCTACACTTTGGGATTATCATGCTAGCATTCATATTTCTACTAGGGCAACCCCTTTTTACTTAGTATATGAATATGAATTTGTCTTACCTTTAAAATTTGAGATACCTTATGCATTTATCTTCATAGTGTCATTCCTAATGAATAACTTTGTGAATTCCATCTTCGTGCTTTAGAACTTCTTGATAAGTGTTGTATGGGTGCTTTGCAACATAACCACCAATATAAAGCTCAAATTTCCAAACAACATAACAAAAATGTTAAAGTTTGTACCTTAAATATTGGTGATTTAGTATTTAAATTAGATTATACCCATAATAAAGAAGGAAAGTACACCAAAAAAATGGTTGGGTCCTTACCTAAATAAAGACATTCTTAGTTCTAGTGCCAATAGATTACAAACTAATGAATGAAAAAATTTCAAATAACCAACTAATGTTAAATTTATAAGGAAATATTTTGCTTAAAATATCCACTATTATATTTATTTTATTTACTTTTCATATATTTTTATATACTATGATGTTATCACTTCTTACATTTTTTTTCAAATCTTCCTAAGGTGTAGCTTTAAACCAATTTTAGTAGCCTTAGTTCCTATCAATGGTCCTTTGGTATAAAAACATGAAATTACATATATTATTTTATTCATGAGTTTGTATCATAAGACCATGGATAAGATGAGACCATATTCATGAATATTTTTATTTTTCTTTTCATTTCATAAGTTAATCTCCAAGGAGGTCTACAAATAAAATAAAGTATGGAGGAATATGAAAAGGGGGGACTCACAAAATTCATGGAATGAGTTATAGAACATAATGCTGAGATCAATCACAAGTTTGTGGCGGCTTAGAATAAGTAGAAAGTGACCATTTATGGCATCTCTATCAATGTTTTGGAGGAGTTCATTAGTGAAGCAACTAGAATGTCATGTGCAAGCACCAAGGCATTCAATGATTA
>JARHVA010006374.1:417500-547500 GCA_037957365.1 Torreya grandis | reverse complement strand
AATAAATTTATATGGTTTATATCAAAAATAAAAGTGTGTAAGGATTATATATAAAATATTCCATGTTAGGGAATGTCATAAAGTAGTTTTAAAACTCACATGATGTAGGTCTAATGTACAAGAAAGGAGATCACTACAAAAAGAGGCATTTCAAGAAGTACAACCTTAATGACCCATATGTCACATATGAGGATTCAAATAGGTCTATTGATATCCCCATAGTTAAATTTTATGCTCAATTATATTTAAAGGCATAAAATGGAAAAAAAAACCTCTTTCTCTCTCATCATTGTCTTGGGCAAGTCAAATATGTCAACTAATTTACACCTGGTATGGATAGGAGGAGAAGAGTTTAAATGAGTGCACTCTATGGGTGATATTATTATCTTTGTACTAAAATTTCATGGTAACAGTTCTATCTTAGGTGGTTTTTTCTTCATGACTCACTACGAATGTTAGTGACTCTAAACTGCCTACACATCCCTAATAATTTTAGTTTTCTTCTCTATTGGCATTGATCTACACAAACTAGGTGGTGTACATGATATTGAAGAGTATGAAAATCCTTATAATATGGTTTTCAATCTATTTTTCACGTGTGGATATAAAAAATAAGCATGACTATCTCATTATGATAGTAGAAGAGATTATTAAAATATACATAATAGAGTTGATAGTTATAGAGTTTCACCCTCCTATAAATGCCTTCAAGACAAAGCTAATATGTATTTTTTCAACCTCATAGAGATTTTTTTTCCATATTCCTCATATATTTTTTTTCTCAAGAGTGTCACTAATGATATACAATGACTAATAATTTATATAGTCAATTACCCTTGAAGTAGGCATCTACAAGTTTCATGTTCAAAATTGAAAGAAGGATCAAGACATTAGAGGAAGAATAATGGTGTTTGAAGGTTTTGAACCTAACTAAGATCTAAAAAAAAGTTCATGAACCTGGTGAAAGGTTTTTAGGGTGATAATGTACTTTTATCTTAACACATAGTCCTATATCATATAGAACTACATGCAGTCTCCAACATGGTCTAAAAGTAAATATAAATGAAATAAAGTAATGTTGAAATGAAGGTTTTTAAACTCAATTGAGACCTTTAATCAGGTCTTAGAGCATAGAGAATACCATTTTGATAATGGTTAATATGTTTCACATATTTAAATTTATATCCCTAATCTATAGAGTTAGAAACTTTCCAATGAGAAGTTTTACCTTGTCAAAATGAGGTATTGTTCATACAATGTGTCATCTGTTGGTGGAGTTATATAAGGTCTAAACAAGTCTTTTCACTTCATTATTTAATTCTAAATGGATATGACACTCTTAAACATGAGATGAACATTTTTGATCAAAATATAATGAGTGTTGAGTTACTTAAATTCAATAAAACTCCCACTATAAATACTCATTAAACATAGTGCCAAAAATCCACATGAATCTCAAACTATAGACTTGTAGCACAATGATGGTAGAGGGATGAGAACATGATCTCAAGTAAAGAGGAAAGTTTATTAATGTTTTATGTTACATTAATGCCTCAAATTAAATCTAATGATTTTAATTACAGTGATTTGACATAGATGAACACCTACATGAATCCTTTGGATTCCTTAATGAGACACCTATAGTCTGACTGCAAACTAGTTCTAGTAAATGAAATGTGCAAGTTTGTTTGATATGAAATGGTATAGAATGTATGATCACATTTTAAAAATATCAAATTGGAGTTATCACACTCTATTTTATTCTCTAAAATGAAATAAATAAAACATATATTGAGAAAGTTTTTAAACTTCACACCCAGTCATCTACAGATTAATATAGTCCTCATAGACCTAGAAGCTAGTCTAGAAAATTTGAAGTATTGAGAGATATATATGGGTGATATAACCCTTAAATTATATATATATATGGTACTCATCACCTAATAAATACATACACATTCCTATTTGGGTCAAATGAATAAGGTAAGTACCCTTTATTTTATCTTAGATAGAGGGCACTCCACAAGTAGTCCAATTTGTAGACATGGTATATGAACAAGAAGAAGATGGAATTAAGAGTATTGAAAGACAAGAATATTTTTAAAGGTGTACTTGGATATGATTTTTTTTTAATAAACACCTAAAATCATTGGAAAACACTCATAGGTGTTCATATACAGTCAAACATAGTTAAGCCTATTAGGCTTAGAATTAGACCTAAAACCTCAGGGTGCATAACTTGGTTAAAAAGACCATATTAACTTAAAAATTAATTTTATAACCTTTTATGGAGAATGTAATACTAGTAAGATCCTTCATGTTATAGAGAAAGATCTCAAATTGGCCATTTTGGCTTCATTTGGTCTCAAGCCTACTCAGAATGCCTAGAAAGAGCTTGAGAGCCATATTCATTAGCTCATATATGTATGAATGGTGTGAATGTTTCCTATATAATATATTAATAGTTTAATGGGGTCTTATACTTGATCTTTGTGAAATTTATTTGGATGTTGAGTGTCTAATTTTATGAATCATCACTAAGAAGATAACCCTCCTAAAACCCTTATGTGAACTTGATGAAGAAAAGATCATTGGAGATGTATCCAAAAGTGTCCAAGTTTCCTTTAAAGTTATTTATACTTTTATAACACTCACTCAATCTCTTTAACACCTAATTTTTCCATACCATCACTTATATAGATAGGCCTAATTCAATCTATTTTATAGGAATTGAGGTGTTTTATAGGTGTAGAAAGGAATGGATAGATGAATGTGACTATGAAAGTTGTGTGGAGACTTAATATAACTACTCAAACTAAAATAACACCATGGTTGTGCATGGAAACCCCTGTACTAGACCATTCATTATAAGTAGTCTGAATAGGATAGTGCGAAGGTAAAGTGACTTCCTAAGTGTGATAGTGAAAAGAGTGATGTTGAGTCTCTTGAGGTCTATTTGATGGACCAGAAGAAAAATAAGGATTTTATATTCTTATAAAACCCCTTTAATGAATTTTCATGAGAAACTACAATACATCTAAGTGATAAGTGTGGGAATTGAGACCTAGAGAGCTAGTGAGTGATTGTAAATCGTGAATGAAAAATGGTATAAGAGAGGTTATTAGTTGAATGGGCATAGATGATTGTCACTATCTAATTTTAAACTTCCAATGTTATTAAATATGTGGTAATGAATCCTATGGTAGTTTTAGACAATCAATTGCATTACTCATCAATCATGAAGTTTTAAGAGAGGTAATAAAAATAAAGAGTTATACACCAATTTGAGGAAAATTCCATGTTTCAGATTGATAAATGTTCATGAAGAATTTCTTACCCCTTTTCTAACTCATTTTATTTAATTTTAACCATTTTCTAAGTCTTGACACTTGACCTTGTGACCCTTCCAATTATGTTCTTCTCTCTCCTCTCTTATGTTCTATATATGCAAGCCTTTTGTATTTGTAATAAATCCACACCTGGTATGGTGAAGTGTTGTTATTTTCAATACTATAGTTGCCTTTGAAATAAATATTTCCAATCTTATTTTGAGTTCATATCTTATTGGATAAGTGTGTGAAGTAGTACATAGTGGAATGACAAGAGATAACTATCTATCCTTATGTCCTCTTTACTCTTTCATGTTTGGTGTAAGTAGTTATCCCTCTAACATGTCACATGAAGTGTAGTTAATGTATTTGTATATCTATAAGTTTATTCAATAGCATTAGTGTTTTCAATATGACCTCTTTTTCACGCACCTTGAGAAGTGCAATTTATATCACCTCTATGTTTGAAACACTTATGTTAGAGTAATCTAGGATGTTGAAATTAGTAATGTGAGTCATATTTCATAGTGAAAGTGTATGTTAGTATTCTGGAGATCAATATAGTGTATCACATCATTAGAATAGGTTAATTTTGTGTTTCCTTCTATCCCTTTTCACCCAAGAAAGCAAGTAGTGTAGTTGATAAGCTATCAAAGATTAATCTAGGGAGCTATCCCTTAAACCTATAGTTTTACCTCCACTATAGGCAACCGATAGGCCTAGAGGTAATCAAATATTTCACTCAATTTATAAAATTCTTGAACAACCTCTATATGATGAAATATTGAGTGACAATAGTTCTAACATGCCAAGTGGGACTATTGTCTCAATTACATCTTGTCAAGGTGAATGGTGGTCTTGATAACATAAAAACTACATACATGTATTCTACTCAAAATTTGGTGACTCCTTTATAGTTAATATCTAGATGTAGACTAATTTTTATCATTACTTTTGTTCATACTTCATGGTCCTTACTAGGTCAAATACTAGTATAGGTAACAATCCTATAAATCTACTCCCTCAGCCTAAACTTCCTCTTGAATTTTAACACACTCATTTTATCTTGACAATTTAAGAACAAGATGACATTACAAGCCAAGAAGATAAAGAGAGTAAAGAGGAATTTGAGGATAACATGGGTAGGCATCATGATTTCCAATCCTTTAATAGTAAAAATCATATACACCTTAATGCCTATGATTATATCCCTCCCAATGTCACCAAGAGTGTTCCCACTTTCAGTGGGGAAGTTCCTATCATGCCAAGTGAGTATATTAGGGACATTTCTAACTTTTACAATTTTTATGTCATTGAAGTTAACATCATATTCATACTACTTACCATGTATCTTAGGGGAAAAGTCTTTTATTTGTATCAGACATTACCGATAGGAATTATCACCACTTGGGATGAATTTGGAGAGCTGTTAACCCAATGGTTTGAGGATAAAAATGATCACACATCACTCATTCACCAGCTGAATGTGATTTAAAGATGTCCTAAATAAACTATGCATGACTTTAATGAGAGGTTGAAAATAACATGGTATAGAATGCCACCCCATGCATGTTTTTTTTCCTACATATCTAAGAGTTATTGGGACTGATATAGCTACAATGTTGTAGTCCATGGGTGGTTATACTTTGTCTGAAGCCTATGACATAGCCATTAGAGTTGAGAATGCTTTAATAAAAGATATTAATCTCCCTACAAAAATTTATATGCCTATTCTACCCAAAATATATGTTTCTCCTCAAATTATTTCTCCAATACAAAATGAAAATAACAATTCTAGAGTTGCCCCAAATAAGTTAAAAGATACCATTGATTTAGATGCAAGATGCAAAGACTTAGAATCTCATATTAGGAAACTAAATCAAAAATATGTAGTTCATAAAAACCCCTACTCCTACCCTCCATAATAAAATATATTCCCACCTTATCAATATGGTCAAGGGAGGGGACAAGGTCAGCCTAAATTCAATGGGCCACCCAATGCCTATAATCCAACCTTTGCTCCTAACACAAGAGTTATGGTTCTAGTCCATTGTAACTTGGTTCAAGGATAAGAATGGAAGACTAAAGGATAGTATATGGATTATAATGAAGGTGAAGGTAAAGACTTGGTATCTCAAGGAGGACCTACTCCTCAATTGATATTAGAATATTATAGCTTCATGTAAGCAAAAAGAAATGAAGGATGGTAACCCCAAGGAATGAGATTCACAAACATTCAAGTGAAAGATACATTTTTAATAAATAAATATACCTTAGTTGTATATAATATAAGCTAAAATAGGAAATATTTGGGCTATGTTCATGGTGTTTATACAAGCTCAAACAATCCTTCTCCTAGGCCACAAGGTGTGAATACAAATGTGGTAGTCCCTACAAGTTCTACATCTTCTCAAAATTAGAATGTAGGAAGGGTCAATCAAATTCATCATTCCCTCAAGATCAAGGTACTTATTTTACTTCAAGTATATAATAAAATATAAATTTACCTTATTTAATATCATTTAATCTTTAAAGAGTACTAAAACATTTATATCTTTTTTAGAAGTACTCCACATGCTCGATAAAAAGGAACTTCTTCAAGAGCAACTATCCCAAGTCCACATCAGTCTTTAACCATTAATACATGGTGGTGTTTCCATAATTAATTATATTAATATCATTATTTAAACCTCCAAGAAATATGAAAACACCCCACCCTTCTATCTCACTCTCATTATTGGAGACAAGCTTGTTCACAAGTGCATTGTGGATAGTGGGGCAAGTACCTCAATTATGCCCAAAATAATGGTAGATAAGTTGGGCTTGAAATATGTTCCATGTCACAAGTGAGTGTTTAAAATTTATGGGATAATATCTAGGTAATTAGGTCTCATAAAAGGGTTGAGAATTTCTTACATGTATACCTAAGTTTCCCAATCCTTCAAGACATAGTGGTGGTTGATATGCCTAATAACTTCGCTATTTGGCTATCAAGGGAATTCACCACAAATATAAGATGATATATCTCATATGAATGGTCCTTATTGTCATTTAAAATAAGGCATGGAGTAAAGGTGACTATTATAACATAACCATTGGACAAGTTTCACAGATCTAATCTAATTTGTATCATCAATGATCAAGAAGAGTGTGTTATGGATGATGGATCATATTAAAAATTTGAAGATATCTCTGATATTTTCCTAGATGACTATGGTGATGATAATTACAGACAAGATATATATACTTTAATTAAATATACTAACCATGGAACATAAATCATCCATGAGAAAGGTGATTAACATTATGAGGTAAGTCTTGATAATTCTTTTCAACAAGATATTGAGAGTAATTAATTTATTCATATGCATGATGATGATGGTTTTAAAAGTATGGTAGATTAGGATAATGAGGAAAATAATGTAATTCTTCCTTCCAAATATAGAACAGTCCATGAATGTGACATCCACGATGAAGAAGATGACATATGGTAGTAGTTACATGTAATAGTTCTAGAGTTTAAACAATTGAGTAAGCCAAATACCCTTACTAAGAATCATGAAACTAATATCAAGGTTATTTATAAACCTTATAAACATGAAGGAAAATGTTCTATTGAGCATGATAATGAGATTCAAAATAATTTCAAAAAGGATGTCATCATGAAGGAGTGCAATAAAACCAAGTCATAAATGTTTGTGTTTGAAGATAAGTATAAACATTAGTCTAATGTTGAAAAACTTTAATACATGTTGGAATAGGAAGAGGACAATATTTATGGTTTTAGATATCAAGTGCATCATGTTATAGAAGATTTTAAATTTGAGACAACTTTTGTGACTCCCAAGATTCAGTTTGGGAGGTGTCAATTAAACATGAGAAATTTCATGCAAGATATAAAACCAAACAAGACTCTTAAAAGGCTAGATGCAGTATTCAAAAAATCTCCAAGTGACATGTGTAGTCAATATAAGATCTAAAGATGGTAAGTAATTTGACTATCTACATAAATAAGTGTTCATTGACAAGTATGCATCATATGAATATATCTTTTCTTGGAGAAATAGTGATGCAAGAGGCATTGTCTTTTACCCTAGTTGAAGTAATGATAAATTTTTTATTCACCTCAAGTGTTTGAGTTCTAGTACATATTTAGATAGGTGTTTTTTGTTTGATTTGGTGTGTGTTTTTTCACTAAGTTTTCTTGAGAGCACAAGTGGTGTCTTTATCTTGTGTTGAGTGTTTGTTTCCTATTTTCCATTTGGCATGGTTTGATGTCCTTTTAGAGGCATTTAAGTGTCAATTATAGTGTATAGGTGACTCTATATCCCAATAGATAGGATAAGGCATCTAGTCCTTAGCATAGATGGTATGTTACCCCTAGAAAATCACAAAAATGTTGACTAATTTGACCCTAGGGAAAATTTAGTAAAACCCCACTATATATATAAAATTATCATAAGGTCTCCTAGGTTTGAATTAGTTCAATGGTCATTAATGAGGTCAAATAATGTCTTTGCCTTGGGTATATTTTTCTAAGTTAGTCTTATGTCATCTTATGTCCTTTTGGGTCATTTTAATAAATTTGTACAATTTTTAACCAAAATACAAGTGTGTAAAGGAGATATATATCATATTACATGTCATGTAATGTTAGAAAATAGTTTTAAACTTGACATGATGTAGGTCTAAAGTACAAGAAAGGAGATCACTACAAAAATAGGAGTTTTAGGTAGTTGTATAGCCTAAATGACCCATCTGGAATGTGTGAAGAATCAAGGAGGTCTATTAAGATCTCGATAGTTCACTTACATGCTAAGGTATATTTTAAAAGTCCTAAAATTAAAAAAACTAACCTCTCTCTCTCTCATCACTCTCTTGGAAAAGTCAAAGAGGTCAACCGATTTACACTTGGTACAAATAAGAAGAGTAGAAATCAAGTGAGTTCACTTAGTGGGTGATATTACTCTCTATGTAATATAATTTCATTTTCATAGCTCCAAATTTGTTTTTCTTCACTCCATCAACCATCACTAAGAATATTAGTGACCCTAAACTACCTGTAAATCCCAAATGGTTTCATTTTTCTTCTTTATTTTCATTGATCTGATCAAACCAAGTGGTGTAAATGATCTTGAAGAGTATTAGCATCCTTACTTTATGGTTTTTAGTGTATTTTACACATGTGTATATCATTTAATAGGCATTACTATCTCATTATTCTTGCGGAAGACACCATTGAAATCTATAGAACAATGTTTCTAGTTACAGAGTTTCACCCTCCTATAAATGGCTTTAGGAAAAATATAATATGTTTTTTTGTAACCTCTTAGAAAATATTTGATCATATTATTCATATAATTTTTGGTCTTAAGAGTGTCATTGCTAATATTAAAGTCCTAACACTTGATACAGTTAAGTTGCCTTGAAGTAGGCATCTATAGGTTTAATGTTCAAACCTAAAAGAAGGATCAAAACATGAGAGGAAACATAATTGTTTTTGAATTTTTTAAACCTAACTTAGATATCCAACAAATATCATGAAAATAATAAAATTTTAACAGTGTGATAATGGTTTTATATCTTGACATATATTATTACATCATGTAGACCTACATGTAGTCTCCAACAATGTTCAAAAGTCAATACAAATGAGATAGAGTAGTGTTAAAATGAAGGTGTTTGAACTCAATTGCGACCTTCAATTAGGTATGAGATAATAGATAATACCATTATGATAAAGGTAAATCCATTGTACATAGTTATATTTAGATCCATAATCCACAAAGTTAGAAACTTGACAATGATAAGTTTTACCTTAACTTCTTCAAATGAGGTTTTGCTCATACAATGTGTCATTTGTTGGTGGAGGTATATAATGTCTAAGAAAGTATAATAACTTCATTATTGCATCCTAGATGGATATGTAATGATTAAAAATGATAATAATTTGTTTGATTAAAGTATAATGAGTGTTGAGTGACTATCAATTCAATCAAACTCCCACTATAAACACTCAGTAAACATAGTGCCAAAAATCCACATGAATCTTGAAATGCAAACATGTAACACAATTGTGGTAGATGAATGAGAACATGATTTGAAGGCAAGAGGAAAATATAGTAATTTTTTATGTGACCCTAACACCTCATACGAAATCAAATGAGTTAAGGTACAGTGATTTGACATAGATGAATAACTACAAGTATCCTTCATATTCCTTAATGAGATACCTATAGTCTGACTATAGATTAGTTCTATAAAATGAAAGGTGCAAGTTTGTTTTATAGGTAGTGGTATATCATGGGTGATCACATTGAAATAAACCAAATATTGGTGTTATCACACTCTATGTGATTACATAATAATAAATAAATAGAACATAGATTGAGAAAACTAATTTTTTGAACTTCACACCTAGTTATCTATGGATTACTATAGTCCTCATAGACCTAGAAGGTAGTCTAGTCAATTTTAATTATTGAGATATCTAGAGGGATGATCTAATATTTAAATTTTTCACATAGTTTTCTCATGACCTAATAAATCCTTAAAAAATCTCATTTGGGTTAGATTAATAAGGTAAGTACCCTCTATTTTGTGTCAAATATAGGGCATTCCATATTTAGTCTAATCTATAGACATGATATATGAATAAGAAGATGATGGCATGAAGAGTCTTGAAACATTGTATAATGATGTGAAATGTTTATTTCAATATGAAAAATGTTAATAAACACTTATGTTCGATATAAACCACTTACAAGTGGTCATATATAGTCAAACATAGTTAGGCCTATTAGGCATAGAACTAGGCCTAAACCCTCAAGGTGCCTAACATGGTTTACAAGAACATGTAACCTTATAAATTCATTTTATAACCTTTATATAGGTGTGTAGGACTATTAATATCCATAAATTTATAGATAAATAGATCAAATTGGTCTTTTTGGCCTAATTTAGTCTCAAGCCTACTCAAAATGCCTAGAAGGAGCTCGAGAGCCATCTTCATTTGATCATATTTGTATGAATGGTGTGAATTATGCCTAGAGTATCTAGGAATAGTTGAATGGGTTCCTACACTTGATTTAGTAGAATTTGTTTAGATCTTGAGCATCCAAATTTTATGAATCATCACTAAAAAACTAACCCTTCTAAAACCCTTATGTGAACCTGATGGAAAAAAGATCATTAGAGATGCATCCAAAAGTGGAAAAGTGGCATTGAAAGTGTTTTATAATTTTATAACACTCCCTAAAGTTCCTCGACACCCATTTGTTATGTACTATCACTTGTACAGACAAGCCTAATTCAATTATTTTTTATAAGAATTGAGGGGTTATATAGGTGCAAAAAGGAATGGATAGATGAATGTCACTATGAAAGGTGTGTAGAGATTTAATATAACTCATCACACTAAAATATCACCATTTTATTACATGAAAAACCATATACTAGACCATTCATTGTAGGCAGTCTGAATAGGACATTTAGAAGGCAAAATGTTTACATAGGTGTGATGGTGAGAAGAGTGATGTTGATTATATTAAGGTCTATTTGATAGACCATAAGACAAATATGGATTTTACAGGGGTTTAAAACCCATGAAATGAATCTCCATGAGAAATTATAAGGCAATTAAGTGACAAGTGTGGGAATTTAGACCTAGAGAGCTAGTGAGTGATTGCAAATAGTGAATTACAAGTGGTGTAGGAGAGGCTATCAGTTAAATGGGCTTAGATGAATATCACTACTTTTTTTTCAACTTCCAATGTTAGGAAATTTTTGGAAATGAATATATGGTAGTTTTATACAATCAAATGGATTACTCATTAATCAAGTAGTTTCAAGAGAGAAAATGAAGAGTTCTACACCACCTTGAGGAAGATGTCATGTTTTAGATTGACACATGTTCATGAAAAATTCCTAACCCATTTTACAAATCAATCTCTTTAATTGTAACTAGTTTCTAAGTCTTGACACTTCACCTTGTGACCCTTCCACTTCTCTTCTTCTCTCTCCTCTCCTGTGTTGTTTATATGCAAGCCTTTTGGCTTTGTAATAAATCCACACTTAGTATGGTGAAGCCCTACTAGTTTGAATATTATATTTGCCTTTTAAATAAATATTTCCAATCTAGTTTTTAGTTTATAGCTTATTATATAAGTGTGTGAAGTAGTTCATAGTGGAATTACAAGTGATAACTATCTATCCTTGTGTCCTCTTTAATCTTTCATGTTTGGTGCAAGTAGTTATCCATCTAATAGGTCACATGAAGTGTAGTTAGTGTACTTGTCTATCTCTAAGTGTAAGGAGTATAATTAGTGTTTGTAATCTAACCTTTTTGTTCAATCACCTTGAGAATTTAAATGCATATCACCTCCATGTTTGAAACACTTATGTTATAGTAATATATAATGTTGAAATTAGTATAATGAGTCATCTTTAAAAGTGAAGTGTATGGTAGTCTAGTAAATATAAATATAGAGTATCATATCATTAGGATAGGTTACTTTTATGTTTCCTTTTATCCCTTTTCACTAAAGCAATAAAGTAGTGTAGGTGATAAGATATCAAAGACTAATGTAGGGAGCTAGCCCTTAAACTTAGAGGTTTACCTCTGATATAGGCAACCCACAAACCTATAGGTAATCCAATGTTTCACTAAATTTAGATAAGGCTTAAATAACCTATTTAGGGTGAAAGATTGAGTGAAAATAGTAAATATATCAAAATTTTACTATTTGATTTTATAGATAGATATTACACAAGGTAATAAGTTTTGATTGTATAAATCCTTACTTATATTTCCTCTATAATTAAACTTAATATAGTTATATGGCCTTATTTATTTTCCATCTTCCACCTTAGGTGATCTAGGCCCCCATTTACCTACCATTATCCCTTTATTAATTTTTTTTATTTTAAACCATCCCCCTTGTGTTATATGCTTTAATAACACTTGATTAGTTTTATTTCAAGTATTCAACTTAGCTAGGGTTACTACATAATATTATTTGCCTAGAGGCTTCAGAAACCTCTCCTTTAGTGTGTGTAATAAGTGTTCCCTTAGTTAGGTTTATCAGTTTCAATTTGTTCATTATTTCAATATTAAAGGTACTAAAATTTCTTTTAGTTAATTCAATTCTCTGAGTTTGGATCTAATAAGTAAGATTGTGTGTGTGTGTGTGTGTGTGTGTGTGTGTGTGTGTGTGTGTGTGTGTGTGTGTGTGTGTGTGTGTGTGTGTGTGTGTGTGTGTGTGTGAATTTAGTACACTTAAGTAACTAATCTACATAGGTAGTGTTAAATAAGAACACCACTATGCCAAGTCACCATAATGCCCGTTGAGCCCACCAACGTGAAAATGAAATGTGGATAATCACAACACACCTAAAATTATACTTAGTATAAATATAAACATGTTTCAACCAAAATATCTATATTTAACATCTCACTTAGGTGGTTTGTAATAATGACACTTAGATCATTCCCATTCTAGCTAGCCAATCTAATCAAGGCTTATTTTTTAGGTTTAAATATAAGACTTAAATAATTAAATTGAGATCAAGACCATAAATTCAGAGTTTAATTCATATGATGTGACCCTATAAATCCATTACTATGGAAAATATCATAGAGATCTATAAGGTCCCATCTAAATTAGGCTTACTATTATCTATCTTTTACAAACTAAAATTATTCAAATACCTTTGTCTTGAATTACCTCCATAGCTAAGATCACATCCCTAATAAGTCCCTAAACATAGAAGATAATCAATCTAGAGATGGTCATTTCATTCTCAAATACTAAACTATAAAAAAAATTCTAAGATACCACCTTATTGTAAGGCATCATGATATTTAAGCACGATGATGGAATATTTAAGATGATTAAAGATATACATAGGACCAATTATGATGATTAACTAAGATATGATGATGTGTAATTTTATAATTATACCATATATATTAGAGAATTGAGACTATATAAAGTTTTTATTAAGTGAGGATTCTTCCCATATAGTGGTCTCTTTGGTAACTTGTTGTACACCTCTATTTATAGATTGGATATTGTATACTCCTTGACTATGGAATTAAAAATTATATATAACTCCAAGGCTACTTCAAAAATTATTACAATATCCAAAACTTTGACATCACATATGATGTATAAGTCACCATAAGATGGTTGAGCACCCATGATATCTACAAAGTATTAAAGGATTGGGATGAAGACATTAATCACTAGGTAAACAAGGAGGATCCTAACTCCTAAACCATCAAAACATTCCATGAGGGATTATAAATTAGAATTATGCTACTAAACTAATTATAGGGGTTAATGACATCATGCATGTACAAATGATTTCGGTCCCTTTACTCAATATTATCCTCAAATGATAGGTCTTGGTGCTCATAAACATAATCACATTCAATTTCATGCAATTAGGCAACAAGGTGTGGGTTAGGGTAAATTTATACATGATTTCATGCATTTTTAACACCACTTACACCACCTTAGATTTTTCCAACACAACCTTGCCTCCATTAGTGATAACTAGGTCTATAGTGTATGTGGTGTTTTATAACCTCTACATTTATTACTAAAGGCATCATATCTAATACATATATCACATTTTTTACCCTAGGTATACATTAACATTGATAATAAGTATATTTCCAAGATTTTTGAGGAGATATGAGCCTTAATTATTCACATCAGTTTCTAATGGTATTACCAAGACCATACTATGATTATGATGAAAAGCAACCAAGGGGATCCTCTTTATTTAAACTACATAGTCCTAGACCACCTCATAGAGTAGAAGATAACTTATAAACTATCCAATGCCATCACAAGTGCATGTCATGATATAAGGTAGAAGTCTCACCGATCATTCACTTTGTTTATTAGTCACTATTGACAAATTTGACCCCACAAGTCAAATTATCCCTCGTACCATTCAAATAATTGCATACGATGGTATTTTATCTTATGAGTTATTAATTTGGCCTTAAAAATTACTTAAATTCTTTATCAATAAAAATAGTTCCATCTTGTATCCCTTAGGTAAGGGTAACACTTTTATAAATAAATAAAGTGTTTTGTTAGATGGGAATTATTTTATAGAGCCCATATTCCATGCATTATTCCACTACCATCCTTTAGTGTTATCTATAGTAATATAACATTCCAAAGGTTTTGTGAAGAGGAATTAGGCATCATGAAGATATCCTCCACACACAAGTGACTTCCCTCATATGAATTTGGACTAGTAACTCAAAGAATAAATTGAAAGGTTTGAGTTATAATGTTCTTAACAACCTATATGTTCACTTACAAGCCCTTTTTGTCTCAAATATTTCACTTAAAATTGGTCAAAACTAAGTTTATTTCATAAGTCTCATAGGATAATCAAAATATAAAAATATTTTTTAAGTGACAAAGGTTTAAGATACATGTGACAAATACAACTTGGACATCAAATCATGGTGAGCCTTCTTTAAGTCTTGTATGTAGTCCTCAGTCCATACAAAAACCTCAATAGGTATAGTAAAACATGAGATTATTAAAAAAATTTATAAAAAATGATGGTAGGTATAATAATCTTCAAAAGGAAGTAATTAAATAAAGGGTTTATGAAAATTCAAAAGGTCTCAAATCCTATATTATGTCCAAGTGTGTTTTGAAGTGCATAACTACTTTGATTTTAAAGTGGCAGTCAAGTGAGTAGGTATAGAAATATAATAAGGAAAAATACAGAACAAGAATTAACAAGTTTTAAGAAGGGTTATAGTGGTAACATTACCTATAGCCACCCATTGAAACATCACCTACAGTTAGCCTAATAAAGTGACCTATAGCCAAGCATGATGATTTAGGAATTTAGGGACCCTGTGGGGAGTATAGACATTTAAAAAAATGATATGAGTTATATGGAACAAATTTATCATCATCGCTCAAATATAAATCACCTTATGTGATCATGACTCAAATGGTAAGTACACCTATAGATACTATTCGTACAACAAGCATAAAACATACTCACACCTAATTCAAGGTCTGTGACAAAGGAAGGGATGGGAAAGTGATAATGGTGTATGGAAGACAATTTTTTCAAAAGAAAAAATAATGATAATGATTCATCAATATTCATAGTATGATTGTTTTTAAAGCACCTAGTGCTACAGCCATCACAAAAAGAGACCAAGTACAATCAGATCACTAAGGTTTGGTATGTCATCAAATATGTGTTAATATGCATAAGAGAATGTTTCAAGGAATATTTTGGTTAGTGATTGATTTAAAGGAAATAATGAAGTAAAATAAGGTTCAAAGAAACTAAATTGGAGACTACAACCACTTTTGAAGGAGACCAACCACAAGGCATAGGGTTCAGGCAAGCATCAAGGGAATGTCTTTCTTGAAGGACTAATGGCCTTGAAACAAGTTTCATGTTCTAGAAATGGAATGAATGATAACATTGAATAAGAAAATAATAATCTCATAAAGGGTTATTAAATAGGTTATGGAGCTCAATAATTAGAAATATTATCAAATAATGCATACAAAAGGACACCTATAGCCTAAAGTAAAATACAGTCAAGTTTGAAATACCATCACAGTTGGTGTAGTATTTCAAATAGGAACTTGGAGTGAGTAGGTTAAAATAATAAAATAGGAAAAAAGGTTTCAAAAATATGCCAAGAATGAGATGAATCAATAATAGAGTGTTATAGAGGTCCTTTTGACTATCAAGACAAATAATTATAGTTAGACTATGACATAATAGTGCTTCACTTGCCTAACCTGTCTTAAGATTGACTTAATCTAAATCATGGTATGAGTAGGTTAATATATTAAATTAGATTATAAGGCTTCAATAAATGTGATAGTACATGTATTAAATTCCAAAAATAAAATTTCACTTACAGGTAGGTCCCTTTTTTGAGATGATGCACAATTAGACCTAGTTGAGTAAGGTATGCATTAAGGAGGCAACATGGATGGTGGATGGTGGATGGATTGAAAAAATTGTGAATAAATTAAATATGATGATGGAATACTAATAATATATTTTATATAGGCCACATAGCATCTAAATTTTTCAAAGGTCACTTTCCAAGCAAAGAAATATAGTCATAATTGTTTGTCATCTAGGCTAAGTCAAGTGAAAGCCATGTTAAATGTGAGGTTTCGTAGAGGTTTAGAGGAAAATAATGATTGAGGGAGTTAAATAATGATTATTAAAAATATACCTTATTATAATCATGATGTAAATAAGGAAAGATAAGTTTTTCAAAGGACAAATTGCAATCAAGTTTGCCAATTTTGCACACAATCAATAGTCAAAAGTCTATCGTGGGGTTTTAAAGGTTTGGAGGTGCTAGAGAGCTCATTTTGACCTAAAATTTTGTATATAGGGTCATAATTACCCAATTAAAACCCCCATATAATATTTTTTCATTATAAAATAAGGAAAAATCCTCTATTTTGTCTTATAGGTAGGCCACTTTTAGGTAAACATGAATGCAATAAATGATGAAAAAATGGTCAAAAAGAGAGTGGTTGGTCTTTGAAACACCATGTGGAATTTTTTAAGATTTTATTAATGTGTATATATATTTAAAAAAACATTAATGGGGCAAATTAATTATGATAAACAAATCAAAAGTGGTGGTGAGTGACTATTTTCACTCAAACCCCACTACCCTAGACTAGGCCTATTGCCTAAAAGGGGGTCATTTCCATTTTAAACACTAGGTGAGTATTAAATATTATTAAAACATTTTAAATTGGATTTATTATGTTTTTAAGTCTTTTTTTTAAATTAATTCATGAATAATCCATTTTTTGGCCCAATCTCAAGATAGGGTGCAAAAAATGCAAGAAACGACCTTAGAGGCCAAATTTGGATGCTCACACCATCAAGGAGGTTTAACATGGGACCTAAAGGAGTTATGGTATGTTATAGGTGGTATTTAAATTAAAATTTGTGTAATTTTTTCATATTTTTGATGTAAAATTTTTATGAATCATCCGTAAGGGTGGAAACTACCAAAACCCTATTAAAACCCTAGTTTGGACCTGATTTCAAAGATTGAGTTGGAAACTCCACCAAATTACATATTTTCCTATTTAAGCCTAACAAATGTTTCATTATAATTTCATAGGTTCCTAAAAATGTAATTTTTCTTACCTTTCTTTGTACTAAATTATACAAAAACTATACTTTTTCATGTTTTAAGGCTAAAACAAGGGTTCTTGAGCATGTAGAAGGATGTAAATCACATGGGAGGATATATTGAGACAATTTTAACTTGATAAAACTAAAAAAATTATAATAAATAATCCGTATTTTCCAAAACCATTCAATCCTTTTGGGCCAGTCATAAAATGCCTTCAAAAAGTAAGCCTTCTAAAGGCTAATTCATGGTTATAGTACCTCCATGTTGATCCAAACCACCAAATATGACATGGGTAATTTTTGGATCATGGGAAAAATTATTAAAATTATTTTTGGAGGTTTCACACATGTGTGAGATCCTAGATACAAGTTTTCTCTTTCTAGGGATAAAAGGATTAATTTGGCCTAATTTGGCAAGGAGAATGGGCTAGAAAACATGTCTAAACATGGAGTTTGGACAGAAAATTATGTCAAGAGATATAAATATATAGAGGGTACCTATAAAAATTTTAAATTTCTCATTTTAACCTCCATATTATCCGAAGAAGGAGCTTTGCAAAAAAGGCTATAAGGAGTTCATTGAAAATGCATAGTTTTGGTGTTATTCTAGGTTTTGTTAATTGTTTGATGTGTTAAATAACCTTGTACCATGTCTAGTATGCCATAAATAAGAATTATATGGTGTATTTATGAAATATTAGAGAAATTTTTAAGAAATACTCAACTTTACCTTCTACGCCTAGTAGACAATGAGAGTTTTATGGAGTTTGAAGACTAAATAAGTGCATATAACTCTTCTTTAGGTCTTATAAAGTTATTTAATGATTTTTTATGCCATATTATATCATTTAAAAATTTATGAAGGGTTATTAATAAAGGAAAAAATATTTGAAAAGGTATAAAAATATCTAAGAAGTCTCTTTTCTCTTCTAAAGCCCCATAAGAAGACAAAGTCAAAATGAGTTGAAAGAGTCTCACAACAAACTTATGCCAATCATTAAAGATTAATTAATGAGATAGATAAGGGTTTAAAAATAAGGAATTTAATGGTATTTAAATCATACATCCATAGATGGAGACTCATTCTTCAAGAAGACAACAAGGATAAAATCTAGGAGTTGATGCAAGAATCTAGGCACTCTATAAGTGCTCTAAATATGACCAAAAATTATGAAAGGTATTCAAAGCCCAATAAAAATTGGAGAAAATATATTACATGCCACCTTATTAAGGATTAAATTTTGATAAGGTGAAAATGATACATAGAATTTTTGGAGGAGCTTTTGACCAAGTTTGAAGTCCCCTACTTTGGGGTTACTTTATCTCTAGACATTTCTTGGCTATATGAATTCATTTTTTATAGAATGTAATGGACTGTTTAATTTTTTTATTGTGCCTAAAGGATACCAAAAATTTTAAACACATTTTTGATGTAATAAAAGACTAAATTCCTCCATTTTTAAGCTAAACTGAAGTGTATTCTATGAACTCATTTATGTGATTAAGTGAATGTTTGATTTACTTTGCCTCTGTCTAAGTTTTATCACCTTAATGAAGTGTTGTATAGCTCTAATAGGTAATTATAAGTTCCATAGATAGTTTCTTGATAGGTTTAAAAGTGGAAAATATCTCAAATTTTCCCTCCCATGTTAGATTGATATCTAGTTTATGCCTTTTTTTTAAATACTTATGTGAAAACTAATTAAAGAGTGAGTGAAGTGATATTCATAGGTTTGAAAGTGTCAATAGGGTGTCATGTGTAATTATAAGTGTTCAAAACATTGGTGTATCACCTTATTTTACATTTTTTCATGAATTATTTTCAATTTATGTCCCTCTTCTAAGCAAGAAATTAGTTTAGGTGATATTTCCAAAGGAACTAGCCCTCTATGGAGCTTCTTCTCTCTTTAGAGTCACCCACACTTTGATAGGATCCCATTGTATTATCTAAAGAGAAGGTTTTATTTCATTTCTTCGAATAGGGTGATCTTTAAATTAATAATAGTTTTTGGCACACCTAGTGGGACAAATTCTCCTTGGCATAGCTAAAGTTTGGAGTTTAGAAGTATTTACAGTAGTAAAAGATACCCATCATCATTAGAAGCTAAATATTTTTTAGGTTGTAGAGTTCATAGTATAATCTAGGTAATACTTCCATACCAAAGGTTGACATAACATCAATTAGTAAAGTTATTTCTCTCAAATTCATTGAGTTGCCTTCTACTTCATATAAAATAACAAGGTTTAGTAAGACAAGACCCTATCCTCAAAGGAAATATACATCTCTTGGTCATCTTATTATTCTAAATAGTGTAATCCCCAGTATCCAAATGGACATTAGAAATAAAATGTTTATTCCATTCAATAGGGGTAATCCACTAAATTTATCTTTGTTTGATGACATTCTGGTGTTTGCTCTTAAGAGTGTCCCATTATTCTCAGGAGAAGATCAAAAAAATCATATTGAGAACATCAAGGATGTTTCCAACCTTTATTTACTTCATAATGTTGTTTAGGATAATGTAGCTATTAGATTGATTGATACTTACTTTAAAGTAAAAACATTATAGTGGTATATAAACCTCCCACTAAACTCCACTTCTACTTGAGATGAGTTACATGCAGCCTTAGTCAAATAATTTGAGGACACATCAGATCACATCTCCTTAATTGAATAGTTGACTACCATAAAGAGAAATCCTTGTGAGTTCATGTTTGATTTTAACCTCACATTCCAAAACACATGGACCAAGATACCTATGTTTATTATGACATCCCTTAAGTATGCATTATTTTAATATCTAAATTCCATCAACTCTAACATTAGTGTGATGATACAGTCAATGGGTGGTATTACCTTGATAGATCTTATGAGGTTGTAATAAGAAAAAATAATAGTTTGATACAAGATGGTAAGATTTATAAAATGCCTCTAATGCCTATATTCCTAGAATTGAATTTTATACCAGCCCCTCAAGCTCATAAAATTACAACATTATCTCATGTTCCATCTCCTTAAGCCCAAGTTGCAACCCCTTTTAGTCAAGATGGTGAGCTTGGAGAGTTAAACGGTTTATTAAAATATTTTGGGAATAAAATAGTAAAACTAAAGAGGTAATAATATAAATAAAATATACCTTATCAATAATAAAATTAGACCACCTATCATCCCTTCATAGATCAAAAACCTCTTTATCAAGGGTTTAAAGAGAATAAACCACTATACCAAGCACAAGGAGCCATAACTCAATATAAAACATATTCATATCTTTATCATAATGAAACTTACATGTAAATATATATTTTCCCCACACCACCTTATAATAATTTGATGTTGGACTTAGGTTGGCGACCCTTCAATCTAATGATACTCAGAATCAAACCTTGGTGTCACAAAACATTACTATGCCACAAATGAAAAAAGAAGAGATTTCTCTTCAAGGAAGTTAGTAAAAAGAAACAAGTTTAGAACAACAAGGATATATTTAAAAATATCAAGGGTATATTTATTTCATTAATGTAAATTATCAAATGGATGATCATGTTGATTTTAACTAGGCTGGTGAGACTAGCAATTCAAGTGGCCAAGTTCTCACTATAACTAGAGCTAAAATAAGATCCATTGATGAGGATAAAGATGTGAAAAATAATTAAATTACTCCTAATGTTTTTTACAATATTAATAAATATCCACTTTTTTCCCATACAATATTAAAAAAATTAGAACATAGAGGTTAGAAAGTTTCATCAAGTATGTCTAGTTCTTTAACAACTAGTGGTTCAAAAATTACAGCCAAAGGTTAGAGGAGATCAATTAAGTATATTGGATTATATTAGTAATTATAATATAAGAATTATAATTTTGTATTCCCTCTATATTATATGCCAAAAATACATTCTCATTCAAGATCTTTTAGCTCTCCAATTGTCTCTAAAATTGGATGAGAAAGAAGGTGTTATCTTAACTAATTTAGACCAGCCAATGAAGAAACAAGTAAAATAGGTACATAAGATGGTAAAGGTGGAAAAATAAGAGGTAAAATTAAATAAAAATCCTTTCTACCTCTCTTTTATATTTGGTGATACTTTATTTCATAACTACATGGTGGATAGTGGAGCTAGTAGTATTATTATGCCCAAGCAAATTGTAGATAAGCTTGGTCTTATTTATGAACCAAATAATAAGGTATTATTTAAATTAGATGGGTAATATATATATATATATATATATATATATATATATTATGAATAATTAAATATCTGAAGTTGACACTACATTATTATCCCCGTGTTACTATTTAGTAGGATGTAGTTATGGTGGACTTGTCTCCTTCCTTTGCCATGTGTCTTTCATGGGACTTCACCTAAAAGGTTGGAGGATACTTATCAATTTATTGGGGATATTTTTTATTTATAAATAAATATGTTATTAAGGTAATAATACTTTTGAAACCTATTACACATTTCTATTTATATCCATATATACCAAGTGTTGTAAACAGTAACTATGTCATCTCAGATGAGTTGCTAGAAACTAGGGTAGTGGAAATTAATTCACATCTAGATGGAATTGAAAATTAGTTCCTTGATGAGTGTGAGTATAAATTACATTATTATTATCCTTATAGTATATTTTAAGAAGAGATACTTTGTGTTTATTTCCTCTATGATAATGATGCACTAATTCTAGCCATGATGAAGGATGATGAGTCTAATGAATGTCTATGGCAATTGTACATTTATGGATCAAGAAATAAGAATGGTATTAGGGATAAAATGATGTTTATTTCTCCAAAAAATCAAAGTTTTTTATATTATATTAATTTTTAGTTTGGTTCTTTAAACATTATTTTAGAGTATGAGGCATTAGTTCATGATTTGTAGTAGGCTAGGAAGATGAAAGTCAACACCTTACAATTATTTGGTGATAGTGAAATTATAGTTCACCAAGTAAGAGGTCTTAATGTGTGAAAAAAATTATTTATCATATCTTATAATCATAGGGTGTTGTATTTTACTTGAATATTTTTAGGCTTTCAACATTTAGACAATACCAAGAGATGAGAACAAACATGTAGATAGGTTGGCTTCCATTGGGGCACATTTTAGCATCCCAACTGATATAAAATGTGAATAAAATCAGCCACAAAATAAGGTAGCTATAATGTCTTCTATTCAAAATAACCATGATAATTAGTAGGTGTTTGAATATGAAAATCAAATTGTTAGGTTCTTGTAAGAAGAGGCTGAGTTTTCCTCAAGAAATTAGTCAATGTACTTGAAATGGTATGGTGATTACATTGTGCAATTAAAATAAAATAAGTTTCCCAAGGTATTGGTCACATTTAAGAACATATTCATTGGGATGATGAGTTAATGAAGAAAATTTCATATTTATCAACAAAGGAAGAGCACTATGCTAATGTGGAGATTGTAGTTAGTAATAATTTGAAGTTGGGTAAGGCATGCACTCTTTCACAAAAGGAAGATTTCATTGAATTATGTACAAGTTTTGTTGATGTGTTTGTATTGAGATATAATGATATCAATGGATTTGACCCAAGTTTATCTCAACACACCATTGGCGTAGAGGATAAAACTACACCAATAAGATAATGCCATAGGCCTATCAATCCAAAGATTAAACCTTTGATGACAGATGACCTTCATAATCTCATAGAGTCAGCTATCATATTCCCAATCAAACACTCAACATGGGTGGAAAACCTTGTTCCAATATGAAATAAGAATGGTGAGATTAGGCAATGTGTTGTCTTCCATGATATGAACAAGGCTTACCTTAAAGATCACTATCCATTGCCATCTATGCAACAAATTTTGTATCTAATTTCAGATTCATAGATGTTTACTTTGTTGGATGGATATAGTGGTTACAATCAGATTGTGGTTAAGGAACAAGATCAATTCAAGATATCCTTCGCTTCAAAGTGGGGGACTTTTGAATTTAGAAAGATGCCCTTCAATTTATCTAATGTTGGAGAAACCTTTCAAAGAGATATGGATATGGAATTCCAAGTCATTATTAATAGGTTTTTACTTATCTATTTTGATGATATAACCATGTTTTCAAAGAGTGCAAGTGAGCACATGGTTCACATCAAGAAAGTTTTTGAAAGGTGTAGGAAATTTGGGGTATCACTTAATCCAAAAAAGGGTGTCTTCTTAGTTCATAAAGGTAAGATCCTTGGGAATATGGTTTTAGAATATGGTTTATGTATAGATTCTAAGAGAATAGATTTGATTCTTGCACTTTCCTTGCCTAAGCACACAAAGGAGATAAATTTCAGATTTTGATACTTTTCTTGCACTTTCCTTTCCTAATAAATTTTATAAGAAGATAAATTTCAGATTTTTCCACTATAGCTAAACCACTTACAGCCATTCTAAATAAGAGTTAGATTTTTAGGTGGTCCATACAAGGAGTGAAGTGTTTTGAGTAGATTAGGAAGGCCATAGCTAGTGTTCCACTCATAAATCTAGATTTCACAAAAGATTTCATCTTATACACATATGATAACATGGACACCATTTCAATTATTCTCATGCAACATAATAATTAGGCTTTGGATCAGCCAATAGCCTTCTTTAGTAAAGGCTCTGAGGAGGACAAAACAAGGTACTCTTTTGTTGAAAAACATGTACTTTCCATTGTAAGGTTTCTCAATAAGTTTAGATACTTGTTGTATAATAATAAGATACACTTAATGGTTACCCATATAAGCATCAAGGAGTTCCTCTTCAACAAATATATAAATGAGAAGAGAGTTGGTTGGATAACTAAGGTAATGGAGTATGATGTGGAAACCAAGATTGCAATGATGATTAGAGGAAAAGGACTTTATGAGAATTTAACCCAAGACTTTCAAGAGGAAAATGAGGTGGTTTTGGTCTCAAATGATAAAGAGGTTACAACTAATAATACCTCACCTTCTATTTGGTTTCATGACTTGGTAAGATATCACAAAGATGGTATTTATACTTCTCATCTAGATGATTAAAAAATAAGATATTTTAGATTATAATCAATTCCATTTCTTCTTGTTGATGGTGTTTTGTTCTAGAAAGATATCAATGGCATGTTGTTAAGATGTATAGAGAAAAGCCAAACAAAAAGTTTAATTGAAGAGTTCCATGATGGACATGGTGGAGGGAATTTCTCCAAAAGGACTATAGCCCTTAATATCATGAGAGGTGTGTATTATTGGACAACCATATTTGGTGATTGTCATGCATGGGTTAGGAAATACAAACAAAGTGTTATATTTTTAGGAAAAGTTAAACTTGAAACCTTACCTCTCCAACTAATTATGGTGGACTAACCCTTTGTCCAATGGGGATTATACTTTATTAGTCTCATTAATCCTCCTTCAAGCTCAAGTCATAAATAGATACTAAATACTATAGATTACTTCACTAGATGGTTAGAAGTAGTAACATTGAAAGAAGCAAACAAATCTAATGTTCTAGATTTCCATTGAAGTTTTATTACTATATTTGGAGTTCCTTCAATCATTATTTTTGATAATTCAATGGATTTTATGGAGACTAGGATTAGCTAATGGGTTGTTAAACATGGTGTTTATCTCAACATTTCATCAAACTACTATCCACAAGGCAATAGCCTTACTGAGTCTACAAGTAAGAACCTATTGGAGATCATAAGGACTATTGAATATAATTAGAGGTAATGGAATCTCAATTTGAATTCATCTTTATGGGATGATAGGAAATTATATAAAATATCAATAACAAACACTCCATACAAGCTGGTATATGTTAAGGAAGCAAGGTTACACATTTATCTTGAGTTTCCTACTTTAGAAATAATGCATCAAATTGAGTTGTTTGAAAATTAACCAATATATATCAGGTATGTTGAGCTTAAAAATCTAGAAGAGGTAAGAAATCAGTCCATGCTAGCCATGAAAATTGAACAAGCATAAGTGAAGAGAGACTTTGAAAAATGAGCTTCTTCATGAATTTTTAGAGAAGGATATTTGGTCCTCAATTGGGATGAGGATAGAGTTAAAACATGAAGGTATACAAAGTTTGATTCCATTTGGAGTGTCCCATACACAATCTCTAGCTTCAAATCCCATAATGTCCTCCAACTTGTAAAGATGGATGGTGAAGAGCTTCATATCCCAGTTAATAGGATACATATAAAACATTACTATTAAAGAGATAAGTTCCTTTTACATAGTTAGTTTGGTTTTTTTCCTCCAATTTTTGTCCTAGAACATTATCTTGCTTATGTTTTGTCCAAAATAAGTGCTTTGTTTTCACATTTGCTTTATTTAGTTAGTTTCCCTATTTTGTGTGTTTACTTTCTTATTTTGGAGGAAGGAATTGTCTTATTTCAAGTTAAGAGGTTACCTATAGTCATGAATCATATTTTTAATTGTTTTATGAGTCCAAAATTAATTTAAATGGTCTAGTTCTCAATCATGGTATGCATCCTTCCCAGTTGAGTTGCAAAAATGTTGACAATTTTGACCTCACAGTTCAAATTATCACCCCTACCATTTGAAATGTTGCATATCATGCCAGATTGTCTTATCGGTCAATAATTTGGAATTGAAAATTATTTAAATATATAATTATAATCCATTATTAATATTTATTAATGTTTTTTACGTGATATAAGGTCTTGTCCTTCTTTTATATTATGCCTATCTAGTCAATTTTGGCCTTTTTGAGCCATTTCAATGATAAAAAGGGTCTAGAGTGCATTTTTTAGTGTCATATGATGTGTCAAGGTCATTAAATTCCTAACATGTGGATAATCAGGTTGATCACATTCTATACTAACTTCATGACTCATTTTTATGTAAATCTGACCATTATGTACCCTCTAGATAAGGTTTTAATGGTATATAATAAAAATAATATCTATTACATATTTATTAACCTCATAGAACATGGGAAATATTTAATAAAACATTTTACATCACTTCAATCAGATCTCCTTGGTCAAAATAGCCTTTTTAGTGCAAAAGTAGGTCTTTTTGGGGCATTCATTTTGGGTTTTAAGGTATTTTTGTGATAAAATAATATTATAATATTCATTAGGTCCTTAAAAAGTCATATCAATGGTTTGGAATAAGTTTTAAGTGAAAATTTTTCAAAAATCAACTTTGTTTCAATATTAACCTTCTTGGCATGGCTACAAGTGCAATTTTTAAATGCTCAATATGAGAAGAGGAGATAAAGTTAGGATATAAAAATTTGGCCATTTTAGTGGGTATTAATTATATTGAAATTAGTGGCATTATTTGTCATATTAGTGGCCTCATATTTAAGAACAATTGCTAAGAGTGATAGTTGGTCATTATAGCCTATGCATCCAAGAGGGGTCTTTTCTTGGACATTTTTATCAAGATAAAAAAAGTGAAGATAAATGGTCTTTATGTATTATTTTAGTGGTCATTATTCTCCTTTTTAGATTTTTATAATTTGATAACTCTTTTAAGTTATCTATAGCATAAGATCATGTTTATTTTACTATCTTTGAGAATGGTCCTTTGGGCTAGTTTTGCATCAAAGTATGAGTTTTTCAGTAGTTTTTTCATCCTAATAGGTTATAAATGGATGATATAAATAATGAAACACATTTTTATTACAAGTGAGAGTTCACAAGTTTTCATTATGAGTGTATCTCCTTTAGAGAGTTTAAGCGGATTTGATCTCTTCAATAAAGGGTATGTATGTTTTGAAGAGATTAATATGAAATATAGTATCTATAAACTAATATATTACCTTTGGTTTAAGTGATCCAATTCCATTCTTGATATTCTATACTCATATGCATTACATTGCAATCAATGGCCCTGATGTTGAAGAAGATGATTATTGTTTGTTCATAGGCAGAGATTTGAGGTAGAGATGGGGCACCTTGGAGAGGTTTAAATGATTTGAATAACTTTAATTTAATTTATAAGTATTAAAAAGTTTTTGAAAACATGATGTACTCATAAACCTCTCATAGAACTAGACCTAGATAACACACAATTGCTCATATTTCACTTTCATTACCTTATCTACAATATTAATGTATGTCTATAGGTGTATGAAAAGGAAGAAATCACGTGGTTTGAAGACATGAGATATATTTTTTAAAACTTTTATAGAATGGGAAAATCAATATGAAAACCTTTGAGAGGGTTTGGAACTCTTCTAATGATTTTACAACATTCACAGTAATACATCATACCTCACTGCCTTGTGTGTTAAGGTTCACCTACATGTGGCATTGACAGAGACTTAAAAAGTGAGCATATATGGTATGAGAATTTGGGAATCCTCATAAATGGTTTAATATTTTATAAATTTATTAATAACCATGTTCAAATTTATAGAGAAGCAAGCAGAGTTGAACCATGGTTTATGGTGGGAGAAAATATGTTTAAGGACTAATTACCTTAAACTTTGAAAATATATACCTTGCATTATTTTGAATATTTTCATGCTAGGTCATCTTTAATTCTTAATCAGTAAAAATAGTTCCATTTTTTATCCCTTAGGTAAGGGTAACACTTTTCTAAAGAAATAAAGGGTTTGGTCAGGTGGGCATGATTTTCTAGAGACCCTATTCCATGCATTATTTCACTATCATCCTTCAATGTTATCTATAGTAATAGAGCCTTAACAAAGGTTTCATGAAAATTAATTAGGCATCATAGACATATCCTCCACACACTAGTGACTTCCCACATATGAATTTAGAGGCATAAATTTCACCCTAGCTAAGTAAAGGATTGTTCAGGGCCTCTAATCAAATCTAGTCTAACATAGGAATGAACTTAGGCTATGGGTTACCTAATCTTGGGTTAGTCCTCTAGGATTTTTAATGATTATAGCTCCTTTGATGTATCAATTTTATAATTTCCACTAAAACCTATTAATTTATGGGGTGAAAAGTGAGATAAAGATAACTGAAAGGTAAATCTAAGCTAATATTGGTGATGCACCTAAATGATTATTCAACCACTCTTACTCAAGCTTCTAAAAACACTAATGAGAAAAACAAAAGAATGAATATACAACTCCAAATGTATGTTATGAATCAACATTTCATGCATAGATTCACTAAGTGATTAAAACATGAGGGAAGTGATGGAAAGGCCTTATTCAAGGCACTAAGCAGTCGATGTATCCACTTGCTAGCTTTAATAAAATGACATGAATATTAAACATGACTTGCATAAAAAGATAAAATATTAGTTAGTGAGATAATGACTTGATAAGGAAGACATTTATAAAACATATTCAAATCAAAATAACATTAACACACTATATTATAATAATGGAATCTAAAATATTCATCTATTCATCTCAAGAGGTTACAAAGCTCAATCTTGGCAAAGTCTAGTCGTGCCCAAGAGAGGGATCATTTTCAAGCCTTTGAAGCCTATATTTATAGCAAAATGTAATTAAATATATGGGGATCATGCATATAAATATGTATTAGTGAAAATTAATGATCAATAAATGTGGTGGTAGTTCATTGACTATTTTCTATATGCATGCATTTTTCTAATCAAGACTAATCCTTTATCAACAAGCTAACCTTCATTTACTTCAATTAGTCTTCAAGTTATTTTCATTGTATGAGAAATCCAATAAAATACAAGGGTTTTTTTTTCATGATGATTCATGATTAAGTCTATTAGATAAAATATATTTATGGTTTTGAATAGAATCAATGCTCCAACTGCTTCTCCAATCACTATTTCTCTTTGTTTTGATCCTCCACACCATCTCCACTTGCTTCATTATGAGGGAAAGGTATTTATATCCTTGGTCTTGACAAATTCATCACCATGTTTTCTTTTAGTAGTGGTAAGTACCCATTTTTTTTAGGAAATAGCCATGTCAATAGATAAGACAGTTCTCCACAATCACACATCTACCCCCTACTTCAAACCTAATCATAGTTCTATATTATAGATGTAAAACTAATCTCCTTTATTATTTTTCTTATATTTATTATATCAATGCAAACATATAGAATAAATATCCTTATTCTTAATCTTTTTTAGGTCTAAACAAACCTCATTATGGCTCTGAAATTTAATGGTAATTGAGATTCACCATTAACAACCTTGATTGTATAACTATATAGGCACAATGCCATTCAACTAAGCTCTAGTAGTGACATACAGATTATGAAAAATCACTTTAGTTTGACTTAGGTTACTTATTGAACCTATATATTAAATTCCCTTAGCTTTTGAATCCTAATATTAGTCATTGATCTCAATTTGGGCCTTCAAGATTATAGCACCATTGATCGTCATCATTGACCATCAATCTATGATTCGTATTGGATGAGTATCATTAGATATTCTTGGTCACACACCATTGACATTTATCTATATGAATTAACATTATCCCTAGATTATCTTTATAGTTTCCATGGTCATGACACGTAGAATCTCCTTATTTGTTCCCATGTTCCACTAACCTTTTGATTCACCACTTGTTATTGATCTACTTGGTATGACTAAACATGTACTATAGATCTATTTGGGCCCATAGACTCTATATTTTCCCATATGAAGTTAGATATACATTCAAGCTCACAATATCATGCCACTTGGCATCCCCACATTGGTATTTGATTTTATCCTTTAATAATTTGACACTTATCAATCTCGCATGATTCTTGTGAACCCCACTAACTTTTTGACTACGAGCTCACCATTGATCTTTGATGTACAATCCAAAGTGCACCATTGTATCTTGAGGACCCAATAACACTGTTAGGTTACCATTCATCAAAAAATCTTGATCTAATCTCACATGATCTTGAAACTTGTTAGATATACATTCAACCTAGGAATATTTAAATTTAAATAACTATTTGCCAAATCTTGAACTTGACATTTGGGTGCCCATCCCAGACTACTAGTTCAACTTTAAATGCTTGTAACTTAAGATTTCAAGATCATAAAGTCACAAAATTTATATAACATGATCCTAGGACTAAAATCATCATGTCCATACATTCCATTGGCTCTATTTGACCTCTAAGTAAACTTATCAAATGTTTAATCAAGTTAACATGTTAATTTCTATATGATGTATTGTGATGGTCTGGTCATTCAAAAATTGTACAAGTCATTTGATCATTCATTCAAATAGAAAAATTTCTTATTTATTCAATATAATAAAAATCTTTTTATGTGGGCCAAAATTAGCCAAAAGCATTCCTACTATGCTTGAGACCCTAGACCATTTGCCTTGTCTAGTCCATTAGGTACGGAGTCTCTGTTGTGGTTTATCATGTTGATCTAAAGCTAAAAATAAATGTTAACCCTTATATAACTCCTATTGAAACAAATAAGGACTATAAGAACAAAATAGAACAAAGTTTACAAGGAACATATTTAATGGAAACGTAGAACATAAGGGAAACTATCCTAAACAATTCAAGGACCTCTAACCTAAGGAAGCAAGGAAAATAAGACAAAAGGGAAGTAGACTAATTCTTATGCTAATCACTTATTAAAATAAATAAAACTTATTACAGCTAACCTAGAGTAATAATCTTTCCTCTAGGGTAAAAAGGGAAGTTACTCGATGTACCATGGAACTTTGAAATGTGTTTTCCATCTCTTGATAGCTCTCTTCTGCATCTAAGAGTAGTTGGATGCTCACGTCTTCTTGATGGTGTGTTTGGTCCTTCTATCTCCATTCTTAAGTACATGTATTGAATATATGGATCCAAGACCCAATCATCTTTCTCCCATATTCTTCTTTCTTACATCAAGGATACTAATTATACCTCATTCATAGGTTGATCATGATCTGATATGTATGTCATTTTACTTTGATTCTTCTCCTCATAGACAAGTGACTTGTCCAAGTCTTCATGATTGATATTTTATATCTCTTTATGCATGTTATATGATAATATCTCTTCATTAAATTTTTGATTAGGGGAAACAATTTGAGGTAGTATATTAGTAAACACCTATTTAATATTCTTATATCCATGAATTTGTTCTTCTTGTGAGCAAAAATAAATAGATTTAGTAGTTGACTGGTCTTTAAGGTCTTCCATGGAAAGTGTGAGACCCTAAAAGGCTTGATATTAATTAAAAATATCCATATATTTCTGCCACAAACCATCATAATTACCTTGAATCTTATCCTCTTTGGCTAGATTGCATTTATCAATGGTCAATTCAACAAATTCTTTAGGATATTCTTGAGGTGAGACAACTAATATGTGATCAAGAGACTTATGAGAAATAACTTCTTGTTGCACACCTAAAACTTACTCTTCTTGCACTTGATCTTGTACATGCATCTCAACCTATACCTCAGCTTTCTCTTTCACTTATTCCATAGTTGTATTATTATGGAAGACTAAAGCATGTTTATCCTTACTAAGAGGTATCCCAATCATGATTTCTTCCTCCTAGTCACTCAAATCACCTTCATTTTATATTTTCTTAGTTGTATATTCTTGATTTGCTTCACAAAGGAGATGTTCTTTATCAAGGAGTGGCATAGTATACCCTTGAAAATATTTAGTAAGATGAGAAAGGTCCAAAGAAGTAACCATAGATGGCTGATTTTACTCATGAGGCTAATCTTCTTGGATCACATTCACCTCCTCTCTCTATTTCTTTGCTTATTGAATGGTTTTCTATAAAGGAAATGCTCTGGGATTTTGAAGGGAAAGGAATGGAGGTTGAATGATATCCTGCTTCGTCTTGACTTCAACATATTGGCTTATGACAGATTGTTCTTCCTTATTTATTAATTATTGATTTTGATTCCAAGTCATAACCTTAGGTTTAGAAACCTATAATTTTTCACTTGTTTTTGTTATAGGTGATAAATAAGGGGTTTTCTTCTGCATTGTTTCTGTAGATGATATTGAATGTTGGAGATGCTAATTGGTAAACTCAATTTGTTTGGCTAAATTATCCTCAAAATCATGGACCAAATGGTTAGGGTGTCTCCCTAAAAAACTAAAAAGAGGGTATATTTTATGATCTATTGAGAAGCATGGAGATTATTTTCCTCAAAACATGCATTGTCAACCTTCTAAGGCTTCTCTTGAATAGACTTCTAAGTAAGAAATTCAGACAAGGTCTAAATAGAATTTTCAAGGATATGATAAAAATTGATTTGGAATTCATGAACGGAAAAAGGTAGCTATATGGGAACATGATGATTATTGTGATGACCTTAGAGATCCTCATAAACTACTATCCTTTCTTCAATGTTTAATATTAGACCACTAGTGTCTAGAATATCAGAACTAGACTTTGGGTGACCTTGCCTTATGAAATATGAACATACCTTTCTAGATTGATGGAAATTATCCCTCATCCTCTAAATTTCATGATTAGAGATCTCATGTCTATATATTTTCTTTGTGTTTATGCTTATCATCTATTTATCATAGCCAAATAAAGGTTTTTTGAATCTTGAGATGGATTGCTTTGGGGCTTGATTAAGCTGATTAGGAAGACAACAAGATTCATGAGGGTTATAATAGGATTAGAATGGTTTACCATACCATGGGTAAGGCTATGTGTATGGTGGGTTATGCTCATCATAAGGCTGATATATATTATATTAGGTATGATATGGGTCATGAGGAAGGTAAGAGATATGCCCTTCATAATAAGGATCATGAGAAAATTGATAAGGCTCATCATAACTTTGATATAACTCTTGGTAAGGTTGAAAAAACTCACATGGATCATGAAGATCATGTTGAAACTATTGATAAAGATGTAAATGATAAAGGTATTCACCATAGTTGTTCATATCAACCTCATATGTCAAATGAGATACAATGAATGATTAAAATCTTCAATGAGACATACTTGGGTTGCTTACAACTAGAATCTTTGATTTGGAGTTTCCATTAGTGCTAAATTTCTTGCTTCCAAAATTTTTTTAGAGGAAAGACATGTGAATAATATTTCCCCTCTTTTGGATCTTTGTCCCACTAGGTGTGTCAAACCTATTGTAGACATAAATTTCACCCTAGATAAGCAAAATATTGTTTAGGTCTTGTACTCAAATCTAGTCCAACATGGGATTGACCCTAGGCTATGGGTTACCTAATCTTGGGTTAGACCTCTAGGATTTTTAATGAGGATAGCTCTTTTGATGTATCACTTAGCTGATTTACACTAAAACCTATTGATTTCTAGGATGAAAAGGGAGAGAAAGATAACTAAAAGAGAAATATAAGATAATATTGGTGATGCACCTAAATTATTTTTCATCCACTCTTACTCGAGCTTCTAAAAAAATTTAATGAGACAAATAAAAGACTAAATCTACAACTCCAAATGTCTATTATCCATCAATATTTCATGCAGAGGTTCACCAAGGGATTAAAAATTGAGGGAAGTGATGGAAAGGCTTGATTCAAAGAACTAGCCAATTGATGTATCAACTTAATAGAATCAATAAAAAGACATTAAACACTAAACATGACCTACATAACAAGATAATTTGAATTAGTTGGTTCGCAGGCAGGTGGGAAACTAGTTGGGGAGAATTTGGTAGGAGGTACAGACCCTAGAGGAACTGTAGGGGTTGAGAAGAATGTTGGGTTAGAATCTTTGGCCGATGTGGATAATGGAAAGTCTTCATTCGTATCTGATCCTTTTTGTGGGGTCTATGTCCCCCCATTGAATTCCTCTTCTGATTTTCATGTTTTGGGGCAAGATCTTGAAAAGGAGAAAGATAATGTCGATTCTAACAAGGAAAAGTCCTCAGAAGGGCTGAAGGTAGGGTTCTCAGAATGAAGGACTTGGTCATCTCTGTTTGGCAAGAAACCTACTGGAAAATCTCTTTTCCTGCCGGTGAGTGCTATGTCTTAATGGGAGAAAGATGAGTTTCAAGTTTCTATTCTAGATCCTTTAGTTGATTTTTTTGTGTCCTCCATGGATTTCACCCTAGTGGGCAATTTTTTTGGAACAAGACTAGATCTAGAATCTCTTAGAAAAATGGCTAAAAGGAAATGGGTTATTTGAGGAGAGGTAGATATTGCACCAATGTTGAATGGTTTCTTCTCATTTATCTTCAACTATAAGGAAGACATGAATATTGTTATTTGTGGAGGACTTCAGTCTTTTGGTAAATGCTCTCTCACTATTAAAAAATGGGAGCCCAACATGGATCTCTCAGATTCTTTTTTCTTAACCACTCCCATTTGGGCTAAACTTCTTGGTCTCCCTTTAGAATTTTGGCATGAGGACATTTTTAAAGGTATTGCCAATTCTTTTGGTGAACTTGTGGCATTGGATAATGCTACAGCTTCTAGAACCAAACATCAAAGTGCCAGAATTTATGTTAAAGTGGAAAACCTAAATCATCTCCTAGAAAAGGTGGAACTAATATCCAAGCTTGGTAAAAAAACTCAAGATTTTTTTTTTGAAGATTTGCCCAACTCTTGCTATGCTTTTAAGAAACAGGGGCATCTAGTTAAAAATTGTCCCTCCAAAAGTAAAAATCATCCTAGTAGTGTTTTGGATGAGAAAAAGACCAAGGTCCAGCAAAAGAAAGTATGGAAACCCAAAGAAGATCATAGCCAAGAACAAAAGAATAATGAAGATTATAAAGCTCCACATGCTGAGGCAGATAAAGATCCTTCTTTTGAAGATTCTAATGTTCCATATGCTGAGGTGGATAAAGAGCCTTCTTTTGAGAAAGTAAACTCTGAGAAAGAAGGACATGGTTTGTAATCAGATACCATAATACCTGAATAATGAATAGATGATCTAACGGATCTATCAAAACAAATCATGATCAATCAAAGGATAGAATATCAATGGAGAGATGTAGATGATAAAATTGTGCTAGAGGAAGGTGAATTCTTGGCTGAAGCTGGAAATAAATCAGAGGAGGGGGAACTACTTTTTTCTCAGTCCAGGGAGATCCAGGGGTTATCTCAGGCTGATAATGACTTTCTTTTGGATGAGCCTCCTCCCCTAGAAGTTTTGAAAGATAATTGAGAAAACTCAAAGCATAAAATAAACCAAAGAAAAAGGGCTAAAAAAAGATCAATACTAAGGGGGTAGAAACTAGAAGCAGCAAAATAGATCATCAAACTAAGGCAAAACCTCTTGCTTCTATTCTGAATAAATCTAGAAAAAAAGTTGAACAACATTCTAAGGTGAAACTGGATGTTGGTTCCCTGAACAAACCTGGAAGAAGATCCAATAAGAAAACTAGAGAGTTAGAAAGTATGCAGAATATTGTTGATGGTAGGCAGGCAACTATTCTAGATTTTAGAAGAAGGTAACATCAAGCATCTGTGCTGCTACAGCTAGCCTTAGTAAAAGAGCAAATGAAGAAACAATATCCTTGGAGGGTCCAAGTAAGAGGACAAGGTAGAGTTCGAGGAAGAAATATTTGCAAGCTACTACTACTTTGGCTGCTAACTCCATCCATGATACTGCTACGATTGGGAAGGAGGCTATCAAGATGATCATGGAACTACAATAAAAGCTTAGGGTCTTCTTTGTTGGTTTTGTTCCTGTTCAGGTCCTTATTTTTGGTTTTTGTAACTGGTTCTTTTTTTTTGTCCTATTTTTTGGTTCTTGGTCTAAAACTTTATTTGAGGTTCCAGGTCCTTGTAAAACCTGGGTACTTTTATTGGACTATGTTTGTGGTTTCAGGTCCCTGTAAAACATAATTTTGATGCTACTTTTTAGTAGGTTTTAGGACTGCTTTTCCTAGTGGTTGTTAATGCTTTATCTTTTTTTATTCAGTTAAAGGGTTTTAGGGTCCCTTCAAAACCTACTTTTACCATAATCTAAAACAAGATAAAATAGTAGATAGATGAGATCAGGACTTGACAAGAGAGAAATTTCTACCACATATGTAAATCAAATTGACATTAAAACACTATACCAAAACAATGGAATATGGAATAGTCATCTATTCATCTTAAGAGGTTACAAATCTCAATCTTGGTAGAGTCTAGTTGTGCCCAAGAGAGGTATAATTTTCAAGGCTTCAAACCTTGTATTTATAGTAGAAGGGAATAAGAGAGATGGGTATCATGCATAGAAATATGGAGAAGTAACAATTAATGATCTATAAATGTGGTGGTAGTTCATTTATTATTCTCTATACACATGTTATTATAATTAGGACTAATCCTTTATCAATAAGCTAACCTTAGTTTTCTCTAATTAGTCTTAAAGTTCTTCTCATTGGTCAAGAGGTCCACTAGAAAAAAAGGGTTTATTTTTCATGATGATTCATTATTAAGTCTGTTGAAGAATATATTTATGGTTCTAAATAGAATCAATACTCAAACTTCTTCCCCAACCATCATCTCTCTTTTTTTATCCTCCATACCATCTCCACTTGGTTCATTATGAGGGCAAGGTATTTATATCCTTTAGCCTGACAAAGTCATCACCATTTCTCCTTTGAGCAGTAGTAAGTACCCATTTTTTTGAGAAAATAGACATGTCGATAGATAAGATATTTATACATAATCACACATCTTACCCATACTTCAAACCTAATTATAGGATTGTATTATATATTGAAAACCAATCTCCATTGTTAGTTTTCCTATAGCTATTATATAGATGAAGACCTGTAGACTACATAGCCTTTTTATTGATCTTTATTAGGTCTAAAAAGACCTTATTATGCATATAAAATTTAATTTAAATAGATATTCACCATTAATAACCTTGATTATATAATTATATCTTCACGATGGCATTTTATCGAGCTTCAATGATCACATATGCCTTTTGAAACATCACTTTGGTTCAACCTAGGTTACATGTTCAACCTCTACATTGAATTACCTTATCTTTCAAATCCTAATATTAGTTTTTGATCTCAATTTGGGCCTTCAATATTATAGCACCATTGACCTTCATCATTGACCATCAATTTGTGATTTACATTAGATGAGTACCATTAGATCTTCTTGGTCATGCACCATTGATCTTTCTCTGTATGAATGAATGTGAGACATGGATTTTCCTAACATTTACCATGGTAATGAAACTTAGTATCTCCTTATATATTCCTAGGATCTATTGAACTTTTGATAGTTTGTTGTTGATCTACTTCGTCTGATTAAACATGCATCATAGATCTATTAGGGCCCATTGACTTTGTCTCTTCCCATGTGACATTGGATCTCCATTTGAGCTCATGAGATAATGAAACTTGGAATCCCCACATTTGTCTTTGATTTTTTCCTTAAAGAATGTGACACTTATTGGTCTCATGTGCTTCCTATAGACCCTACTAACTTTTTGACTACAAGCTCACCATTGATCTTCAATGTATGATACAATGTGCACCATTGGATCTTCAAGACACACTAATAATATTAGGTTATCACTAATTATTTGATATTAATCTAAGATACCATGATATTTACACTTTTTATATCTATGGTCAACTTGGGAACATTTAAATTTAAATGGCTATTTGTTGAAGCTTGAACTTGACATTTGTGTGCTCGTCTTGGATTGATAGTTCAAATTTAAATTCTTGTAACTTGAGATATCACGTTCATCAAGTCATGAAAATTGTAGAGCATGATCCTAGGACTAATATCATCATGTACATGTATTCCTTTAGCTCTAGTTGACCTCCCAAGTGAGCTTATCAAATGTGAAACCAAGCTGACCTAATAATTTCTATATGATATCTTATGATGATCTTGTCTTTTAAAGCTTATACAAGTCATTTTATCATTAATTCAAATAGGAAATTTTTTCATCTATTCAAAATAATAAAAATCTTAGTATGTGGGCTAGAATTGAACAACAAGTTTCATGAAGATTAATTAGGCATCATTGAGGTATCCTCCACACACAAGTGACTTCCCTCATATGAATTTTGACTAGTAAATTAATGAATTCATTGAAAGGTTTGAAGTACAATGTTACTGAAAACTTATATGTTCACATATAGTCCCTTTTTGTCTCAAATATTTCACCTATAATTTGTTAGAAATAACTTGAGTTTACAAGTCTCATAAGGTAATCAAAAGATAGTAAGAGTTCTTAAGTGACAAAGGTTCAAGAGACATTATGACAAATAAAACTTGGAGATCAAATCATGGTGAGCCTTATTTAAGGCCTATATGTAGTCCTCAATTAAAAAAAAAAGCCTCAACAGGGTATAGTCAAGCTCAAGAAGGAGAAAATTTGTCTAAGAAACGATGGTAGGTATAGTAATTTTCTAAAGGAAGGCATTTAATTGAGGGTTTATAAAAATTCAAAAGGTTTAAAATCCTAAATGATGTCCAAGTGTGTTTTTAAGTGATTAAAAAATACACCTATAGTAATTAAATTACTCTACATACAAGTAAGGGTTTGGTTATCTAAAGGACTGTATAAGGCCTAAGAAGCTAATTTGATCTTTAAGTGATAGTCAAGTGACTACATCTAGCAATCTAATAAGGACAAAGAAAGAATATGAATTAACAAGTTTTAAGAAGGTTTATAGTGGTAACATTACCTATAATTTCCAATTGAAACATCACTAATAGTCAACCTAATAAAGTCACCTAAAGCCAAGCGTGGTGATTTGGGAATTTGGGGACCTTGTGGGGATTATAAACCTTTTAAAGAAAGATATGAGTCATATGGCACCAATTTATCATCATGGGTCAAATATCAATCACCTTATGTGATCATGACTCAAATGGTAAGTACACCTACAACCACTATCTATATAATAAGTATAAAACATACTCAATCCTAAATCAAGGTCTATGATAAAAGAAGGGATGGTAAAGTGATAGTGGTGTATGTAAGATAATTTTCTAAAATAAAAAAATAATGATAATAATTCAACAAGATTCATACTATGAAGTGTTTTAGAGCACCTAGTGCTATAACCATCACAAAACGAGACCAAGTACAACTAGGCCAGTAAGGTTTGGTATGTCATCAAATAAGTTGTTATATACACCTAAATCTAGCCACCAATGACCATCAATCAGGCTTTTGACTAATTTCTACCAAAATGCACAATTTGGCCTAAAAACACTAAAACACATTAAATCAATTGAAATTTATATATTCAAGTGCCAATTTTGGCTAGAGTGTCATTAAATAGGGTAATGAAATTTATGAAATAGCTAACTTTGATCAAATCATTTCAAGATAAAATGCTAGTTTTGCATCTGAGTGCTTTGGATTACTCTTTTATATCAAATTTCTTGTACAAGACACATGATTTTGTTATTTTGTGTTGATAACATCATAAATGGGATAAAGGTTACAATGTATCTAACATCAAATTCCAATTCCAATCCAGTTAAATTTTGAGCCAATAATATGATATTTTAACCAATTTGATTAATTTGTACACAAATTGCCATGGTTTTGCATCAAAGTTGACTAATTATTTTTAAGGCTAATTAAATGAAATAAATAGCTTAAGTTAATTTTACATGATAATTTTTGAATATTTATTTTTAGAAATTGATTGTCATTAACTTCATCATCAAATGACATCATCCTATGGGGTGGCATCTATAAGCCATAAATGCCACAAATATCTAAAGTAATGCCTCCCATGCCTCATTAAGACCTTCCATTACTATTTAATGACCCTCTATCCAAAATATGGATGAGCCTATTTATGAATTTTTATTACATAATTTAATTAATTCTTAGCCACACATCTTCATCTTGAGATGGATGATTTAGGTTGATTATAAACCATTCAAAAAATCTATAAATAGGAGGCCTTGCCTTTTGAAATTTAAGATCTTTTATGACAAACTTATAATACCCAAATGCATTCAAAATCATTACATCTTAGTATTATAATTATAAAATATTGATTCAATCCAATCTAGGCCAAATCCAAACATGGTGCCAAGGAGATATATAGGTAGCCACACTTAATTGATGCAGACTTCATAAGCACAAAGCCGAGTAAGCCACTATAACAATAATTTTAGAGCATCCAAGGAAGGTGAAGGAAGTTTTTTATTTCATGTTTTATTTGTTTTTTCTATTCTTGTGTTGTTAAATAAGATTTTCCTTTAATATAGGCTTAGGGTGTTAGTTTAGTGCGTTTTCAACTGATTTGTTTTATTCACTAACACAACACTAATATCTCCCTATTACAATCCTATGTTCACAAATGGCATGCCTAGTGGGCCTTAGCCTCACAAATTTGGTCAAATTGCACCTAAAATAAACATACTAACCATTTTCATGTAGGATCTTGGAGTATGGAGGCAAACAAGATAAAAATTTGAGAAAAATCCATTTTTTCATAATCCACAATTTTGTTCTTGGGACTATGTAACCTGGCTCGATTGTGTGCCCAAATCATCTGGACTCACCCCAAATCAACCCTAGTTCAGCCCAAAATCACCCCAACATAGCCCCAACTTAACCTCAACTTAGCCTAACTCGACCCCAACTCAGCCCCAACATGGCCCCAACTCAGCCCATCTCACCCTAACTTGACCCGAACTCGACCCTAACTTGGCCCTCACTATCCCTGACTCAACCCTAACTTTGCCCAAATAAGCCCCAAATCAACTTTAAATCAATCCTAACTCATCTTGACTTACCCCAACTCAATCATAACTTAGACTCGACTCCCCCCAACTTAACCCTAACCTGCCTACCAACCCAATTGACCTGTCAACCCCACTTGCCTTCCAACCCAACATGCCTATCAACTCGAGATCTCATTTTTCAAAATTCCTTGCTCATACTCTAAATTTATTCAGATTAGGTAGTCCTGATCTCAATTTTTTAGGTTAAAGGGATGGTTTGGAAGTTAATGTGGGTGTATTTTCTAATCATACACTTTAATTTGAAGTTTTAAAAATAACTTGGTTAAAATCATACACACTTTAAATTTGGTGCCTAAAATGAATCTTTAACATGATAAGTCTTGAACAGTTCAAACTTTGGGTTTAAAACAAAATTAGGTGGTTATTATTTCATTTAGTCTTTTTTTTTATAATCTTTACATGTTTTTAAAACTTAATACCAGGGGGTCAAAACAACACCACCTAATCTTTCATTTGGTGCTTAAAATTTAACTCAATTTTCAAATTTTGTTTTAAATAGTTTTTTAAACATATAATTTTATTTGAAAAAATAGGTATTTTTCATGTATGCTCTTCCATCCATCCCCTTTAGGGAACTTTTGGAATAAAAAATGCCATCTTTATTGCAAACATGCCTAGTCCAAGGTATAGAAATAATGTCATTGAAAGCACTCTTCAAAAAATCACAATATTTTGGGTGATCTTGAAATGACCCTAAATTATTTCTATTAGTCATTGATTTTATTTCATCTTGGCTTGTAAGGGGGAATTCATTACCTCCCACAAGTTCTATAAGGAAGTTTTGACCCAAGGTTTCATCTCCTGACACTAACTTGAAGCACTCCTAGTAGGATCAAAGGTTTGAGTGGTTAAAATACCTTATAGTGTTCGAGTTTCACATGGGATGTATCTACACTTTGTATATTGTACTATACTAAGCAAGAGATGGATGTAGTGGTTGTAAAAAAGACAAGACCTTTTTACAACAAGCCAAGTGACATAAAAACCTAATTAAAGTGTTATTTCTCTTATTTGCTAAAGTGAAATTTGGTAGACATGGGATCCATATAGAAATGATTGAATACCAATTAGTTTTATTCAAATACACTTTGTCACACCCTTATTAGGAATTTAGATGATTTACTTATATTTTATCATTTTATTATCTGGTATTTTGAGACTGAAACTACTATGTTTATTTATAAACCATGTCAAAACTAATTTGTTTATATGTCACTCTTTTGTCTAAAGATACATTATGCTATTAATTTTACACCATACTTATGCCTTCAAATTTTTTATAAACATGTTTTTGCATGTGTTACTTATTTGAGGGGGTAGCATTATGCTACCCAAAACATGTCAAAACATTTTTCCCTTTGAGTCTTTGAAACATAACATTGATCACATCACTAGAGCATGCTTACACCATTAGGATGCTCAATTTATTTCAAGACTTATTTACCATTTCACCAAAAATTATTCGTTTCAAACCATGTCACATCAGCCATTTGGACTTTTTTTATGCTTCGTCTTGTTGTCCAATCCTGTCTAGCTTGTTTGGTTAAATCCTAGTTTTCAATGTTGAGTTTTCAATTAACCTTATCAAAGTTTGGATTTAAACATTGATTTATTTCTATTTAGGCCTTAATTCATGGTGTTGATACACAAATCTTTCTCTTTTGGGTTGGATAACTTTGGCTAATTAATTACCCAAACTTGAAGACTATTGATTATTTGTTTGTTTAATGCCTATCCTCATCATTGTTTGTGACTTTTTTGGGAGAACATAACCTTTCTCCAAGAGATTTTTTCCTTATATATTATACAAAATTATCATGTTTATGTTTTATTCTATGTGCTAGATCTATGTAAAAGTTGTTTCCTAACTTGTTAGATTAAATTAAATTCACTTCAATCCTTTGTTTCAAGTCTAGATTTTGACGTCATTCAGCCAAAAGTCCTATCACAACCTATTTGAGCCTATATTTTGACTTTGTATTTGGAAAAAATATCCATCAAATCCTTTCCCTTTCTTGTTTTATACCTTTTTTGTAACACTTTGAGCTAGACCTTTGACATTTTAGTTTTTATTCAGATGTTTGACCTTTTATGTGTATGACATTTGATGTTAGACATTTGACATTAGCCTATTTTAAACCAAGTCTTAACACAAACCATTTTAGATATACAAATCCACTTTCAAAACATTTTGGAGATACAACTCCATGATCAAATCATTTTTTAGAGATACAGCTCCACTTTTAACCAAGTTAGACCTAGTTTGAACCATTGGTCCTTTGGACATATTTTCTCAATGTTTACAAAACTCTAAGCATTTTATTTTAGAGCTTTCATCATTTATGTATATACGTATAGATACAGTTATGTTGGATTCATGTAAAATCCAACTTATGATAGAATTGACACACAAAACCCCATTAGGAACCCCTATAGAGAAAGATTTTATAAAGAGTTTTACTATTTTCCCTATAATAATCCATATGGGGAAAATAGTTAAAATACAAAAAATATAAATAAAATTACTAATTATAATGATATGGTTTATGAGGAGGACTTTGAAGACCTGAATATAGATAATCTTGTTTTGGATATAGATCCATACCCTCTTTACAATAATCAATACATAAAACACAGTAAAGAACCAAATTATGATCCAACTCAAGATTGGGATGATATGGTTTATCAGGAGGACTTGAACTCTTTGGATTTTACAAGTAATAAATTTCCATGATGTCATTTTTTAATAAAATAATTAGTTACACCTAACCCTCCTTTGGATTATATGAACTACCAAGCTCTGCAATATCCAAGGCATACCATTACCATACTAGGACCTCATCCTTTGGCTTGTGTGAGAAAACTATATCCACACCACCATATCATTACAATTTTAGGACTTCATCCTTTGGATCATGTGAGAAATCATGCTCCCCAATGCCCTACCATTATCTAACCCTAGGCCATTACTCATCTAGTACCATTGTAATCAAAACCTTAACCCATATAATCATTCAAAGACCAAGCTATATTCATAACTGGTGTTTTCCAACTCATTAGAAACCAAGGTCAAGAAAACCAACCAATTCAATATTTTTTTTTTGAACTAATCACTTATGATAAGTTAACATATGATGAATCACCTATTGATCCTATACCAATTATCAAGGAGTCTCACTCTAAAAAGCCAGTATTTATGGAGTCACTTCTTAATGATTAAAACCACCTTTGGGAAAATCATTACCTTGACAATATGCCTATTTTTCAAGAGCCTCTATTTCCAAGCCAGTCTCTGAGGAGTTGTCTCTTGACCTTTTTCCCATTATGGAAGAGTCTCAATTTGACAAACTGGTCTTTGTGGATCCCATTATGTCATCATAGGCCATCACTTGACTAATACCAAACATTCAACAAGACATTATTGTAATAGGGTACCCATTGGATGAAGAATCAGAGCTAGAGCCAAGTTCTATTCTTGAATTGATATTGAATTTAACATTAGTAGAAGAATGAACATTAGTCTTGACATTGGATTTAGAGTCCTTTGAGTCAAAATTAGATTCAAAAATAGAATACATCTAAGACTATTACAATATTGGTTATGCATGCCTCACAAATTAGTTTCAATACATTTGTCACCCTTCTACAATTTTTTAGGATGATTACTTAGCTTTGACACAATTTATCCTAGTATCTTATATGAGGATTATGTAGCCTCTTCCCATTCCATAGGCCATTACTATCAACCAACATAGCCATATTATTGGCATTCCATCTCCCACAAGTATTGATTAGAACTAATAAAATCATACTTTATTAAACTACATCCATGGTGACATAGCAATTGAAGAAGAACAAGAAGGCCAAGACCACATTGATATAGTAGAAGAACACTCTCCTATTGAAACCTTTTTCAGAGGCACTAGGGGAGAAGTAAATTTCAAACTCAGCATCTTCTAGTGAAATTTTTTTTGAAGCACTAAAAGAAAAAAAATATCAAAATTCAATGTTCCTTATTAAAACCTTCTAAAAGGCATTATGGAATAATAAAGAAAATTTGATTGCTAAAAACCTCATTGAGGCAGTGATAGCTGACCACAAAAGTCCTTCACTACTTGATGAAGATAATATCAAACATAAAATAAAAATATCTTCCAATCTACAACCTAATCAAATAGTATCTATTCTAAAGATCAAATAACAAAGAAATTTGGTGATCCTATCAAGAGAATATTTGTTATTCTTTAGCCCCACCACATCTAAATTTATGTCAATTCTATCATCAATAACATTACATGTGACAAAATGTCCTGATCTTGATTTATTTCCTAGCCGTTACCCATTCCATTATCATTTGACATTACATTTCACAATCAAACCTACCATCCATTATTTTTCCCTATTTACCATCCATAGCCACACTTTCCTTTGTAGAGGCTAAAAATATACCTTGTCTTGATGTCTGAAGGAATCAAAATTAATGACTAAGGAAGATCACAACAACATTCTTAGTATCTAAATTTGCAACTAGTTCTTGATAGAGTAGTTATTCAAATGAGGTGTGGAATAGCAATTAACATGATTGATTATTCTATTTGTATCATTTGTTGATCAGGACATGCATCTCCACTTCAATAAGAGCAACAAAATCATATGTCATTTACCATACCTAAGCCAAATACATCCAACCTAATAACCAATCATCAACTAAAAACATATATCATTCCATTGTCACATATCCATTTGCTATTTGCCATATCCATGCCATTATCACATATCCATTTGTAATTTTCCATATCTATTTGACATTATAACATATCATTTTACCATTGTTGCATAACTTACCATTCACCCGTTCACTTGGGGACAAACCTAATGACATTTTATCCAATATATCAAAAATCATAATTATCCTAAACCAATGCCATTCCATCCTATCATCTCTTTCCTATCTAGAACAAAACCTATTTTTAGTCATCCTATCCAATTCTATTTTGATCTTTGTTACTTTGGTTCTTCCCACACTTTTTGTGATGAGATTTTGATAAATTTTCAATAATCAATCAAATATATGTTTCTAGCGATAGACTATGAAAGTAGTGTGATAGTTGATTTGGCATAATATCTTTCATCTTCTATCTTTTATCAAGTTTATTTCTATGAACCTAATTATAACTGTCTATGGGCAGATTAGTGTTCATTAGTCTTAATACTAATTATAACCACATATGGGTAAATTAGTATCATTGATATGATCCATTGTATCTATTTATAACCACCTATGGAAAAACTAGGGGAAAAACTTGCTTATCATGCATTGTCGCATCATGTTTCCTTTATTGTTTTCATTTGATTGGCCATTTGCTAGATTTGAGAAATTATTAGGACCTAGTTGGTTTTTCCTCACCTGTTATGTAGATGGAATTATTGACTAGAGGTCATTTAAAGACTAATTAGGTCATGCTTAATTCATGTTGAGGTCACCCTAATCCCCCTTCCCATGTACTTTCATCATTTTATGAGCAAACTTTAGAGATGCTCTCATTGTTTTACGAGTAACCTAAGCCGTGCTCTCACCATTTTGAGATAAACCTAAGCCAAATGCCCTTGACATTTTTAAAGTAGGTATCTTGTCATTATATAACAAGTTGAGATACCTCAAAATGCCTAAAACATTTCAAATATTTCAAAATCAAAAAACATTTGTCTTGTCCAATCTTAGTTAGTTATCCTAGATCTACCCTATTGGGGTAAAGTCATTATTAGGATGCTTTATTTTGATTTTTTTTAGGATTTATATTTTTTTGTTTATTTAAAGTTATTTTTCTATTTATGTGATTTCTATTTGTGTGTTTGTTTTTTTTTCTTGCCTATTTTTTTGCTTTCAACACTATTGCCTTGACTCAGTTTATATGTGTTAATTGGGTGATTCCTTGTGCACATTATTCTTGAGTCCATATATTCATACATAGACATTATAATCATGATTTTATCATTAGTTTATCATTTTGAAGTGTTTATTGGATTTAGATTCAATCCTTATCAATATTTTGGCCAATTATTCATGGTGTTCTATCATGATGCCTACCATCACATGCTACAACAAAAATTAGCTTCAAGAAAGTCTACAATAAATATAGCCAAAAAAAGTTTCTCCTTGGTACCTTGGCACATCCTTCTATCCAAACTCGATCAAATCAACCCATTGACCATTCTAGTTTTATCATTGATAATAAATATGAGCATCTCCTCATTGGTAGATACAACTGAATTATTTCTATTAATCAATATTATTCTTCTATTCATCTCTTTCATCACTTTGCACTTGCTCACCTTTAATTTGTATTCTCAGTTATATCCTTGAATTATTATTGCTAATCAACCCTAACTAGGGCACAATAATACTTATAAAATAATCTAGGTCCCCTCAATGATTACAATCACCTAAGAATAAATCATTATTTTGACTTTTATTCTAGATTGTAATTGCCTTTGGGAAAATCAATATCCTTTTTAAATCAATGCATGCAAAATTTTTATCATTTGGATTATTCTCAACCACAGGTTAATTTCACCTTTATTCTTGCTTCTTTTTTGATAGACTACCCATCAACAAATGTGATGACCACTCCCTCGAGAAGGTTTCATCATAGGCTTCTCAAACACTCTGGATCTTTTTATTAATCACCCATCTTATTTTTGTCATAAAGGCTCTCCCTCATTATTTGAGAAGACATTTATTTACCTATATTTTACAACATCTTCCCAAATAGGGGTAAATTTTAGACACCTAAATCTAGCCACCAATGACTATCAATCAATATTTTGACCAATTTCCACCAAAATGTACAATTTGGCCTAAAAAAACTAAAACACATTAAATGAGTTGAAATTGATATATTCAAGTGTTGATTTTAGCTAGAGTGTCATTAAATGGGGTAATGAAATTTATGAAGTATCTAACTTTAATCAAATCATTTCGATTAAAAATGCTAATTTTACACTTGGGTGCTCTGGATTGCCCTTTTCTATCAAATTTATTGTATGAGATGCACTCTTTTGTTATTTTAAGTTGATAAAATCATAAATGGGATAATGGTTCCAATGAATCTAACATATACTTTCAATTCTAATCCAATCAAATTTCAAACCAATAATATGACATTTTGAACAATTTGATTAATTTATGCATAAATTTCTAAGGTTTTGCATCAAACTTGACTAATCATGTTTAAGGATAATTAAACCAAAACAAGAACTTAAGTTAATTGTCCATGAAATTTTTTGAATATTTATTTTTAATAATTGATTTTCATTAACTACATCATCAAATGACATCATCCTATGGGGTGGTATCTGCAAGCCATAAATGCCACAAATATATGAATTAGTACCTCTCATGCCTCATTAAGACCCTCCATACCTAGTTAATTCCCATCTATCCCAAATATTGATGAGCCTATTTATGAATTTTAATTACATAATTAAATTAATCCTTAGCCACACATCTTCATCTTGAGATTGATGGTATAGGTTTATTATAAACCATTCCAAAAATCTATAAATAGGAGGCCTTACCTATTAAATTTTAAGATCTTTTATGCCAAAATTATAATGCCAAAATCCATTAAAAATAATTGCATGTTAGTGTTATAATGCTCAAATATTGAGCCAAGCCAAGACAAGTCAAAGACAAACATGGTGCCAAGGAAAGATGGAGGTAGCCACACTTCATTGATGCAGAATTCATGAGCACAAAGTAGAGCAAGCCACTAAAACAAGCATTTTGGAGCATCTAATTAAGGTGAAGGAAGGTATTTATTTGATGTTTTAGTTGTGCTTTCCATTTTTTTTTTATTAACTAATATCCTCCTTTGAGATAGGATTAGGGTGTTAGTTTAGTGTGTTTTTTATTGATTTATTTCATTCACTAACACAATACTAATCTCCCCCTATTTCAATCTTATGTTCACAAAAAGAGACCAAGTATAGTCAGGTCACTAAGGTTTGATATGTCATCAAGGAAGTGGTAATGTGTATAAGAGAATGTTTCAAGGAATATTTGGGATAGTGACTATTTTCAATGAAGGAATGAAGTATAATAAGGTTCAAATAATCTAAATTGGAGACTAAAACCACTTTTGAAGGAGACCTAAAACCACCAAGCACAGGGTTCATCCAAGCATCAAGGAGAGGTGTGTCTTGAAAGTCTAATGTCCTTGAAACAAGTTTCATGTTATAAAAATGGAATGAAGGATCACAGCTAAAAAGGACCTCATAATCTCATCAAGGGTTATGAAATAGGTCATGAAGCTCCAAAAGTAGCAACAAAGTTAATAAATGCATAGAAAATGACACCTGCAACTTAAAGTAACATACAGTCAAGTTTAAAAGACTATCATAGTTAGTGCATTATTTCAAATAGGGACATGGTGTGAGTAGGTTCCACTAATACAGTAGGACCAAAGGTTTATAAAATATCCCAAGCATGAGATGAATTAGGCATAGGGTGATATAGAGGTCCTTTTGACTCTCAAGATAAATAATTATAATTAGACTGTGACATAATAGTGCTTCACTTGCCTAACCTAACTTGAGGTTGACTTAACCTAAATCATGGTATGATTAGGTGAATTTTTTAAATGATATTATAAGAATGAGATTATAAGGCTTCATTTAGTGTTAAATAACATGGATACAATTCTAGACATAAACTTTCACTTACATGTAGGTCCCTTTTTTGAGATGATACACAGCCAAGCCTAACTGAATAAGGTATGCATTAAGGAGACAACATGGATGGTGGAGGGTTTTAAAACATTGTGAATACCTTGAATATGATTATTAAATCATAATAATATGTTTTATATATTCCACAAATCATATAAAGGTTTCAAAGGTCACTTTCCAAGAAAATAAATATAGTCATAACTGATTGTCAACTAGGCTAACTCAAGAGAAAGCTATGTTAAATTTGAGGTTTGAAAATGGTTTATAGGACCAATACACTTGATGTAGTTACATAATTATTATTAAAACTATACATAATGATTATCATGATGAAAAAAATTCAAGGCAATGTTTTCAAAGGACAAATTATAATCAAGGTTGCCGATTTTGCACACAGTCAATAGTCAAAAGTCTGCCTTGGGGTTTTAGAGGTTTGGAGGTGCTAGAGAGGTCATATTGACCTAAAATTTTGTAAAACGGTTCATAATGACAAAATAAACACCATAATATAATTTTTTTTCATGATAAAATAATTAAAACATCCTCTATTTTGTCTCATAGTTAGGTCACTTTCAAGCAAACATGAATGCATTGAATGATGAGAAAATTATAAAAAAGAGTGTGGCTAGTTTTGGAAACATCACGTGTCAAATTAAAAGGTTGTATTTATATTTAAAAAACATGAATTTGGACCAATAATTATTATTAAAAAATAATAATTTGTGGTGAGTGACCATTTTCAGTCAAACCCCACTAGCCTAGACTAGGCCTATTGCCCAAAAGGGGGTCATTTACATGTAAAACACTAGGTGACCATTAAAAATAATTTAAAAATGTTAATGGGGAGTTATTTATTTTTTTAAATATATTTTTTTCTAGAGTAATTCATGAATAATCCATTTTTTGGCCCAAGATCAAGACAGGGTGCATAGAATGATAGAATCAACTTGAGAGGCCAAGTTCGGATATTCAAACTAGCAAGGAGGTTTATAATGGGACTTAAATGAGTTATGGGATGTTATATGGGGTATTTATCTTAAAATTTGTGGAATTATTTTATAGGTTGGACATCACAATTTTATGAATCATCCATAAGGGTGAAAATTACCAAACCCCCCCTAAAACCCTAGTTTGGATCTGATTGCAAAGATTGAGTTAAAAACCACACCAAGGACATATTTGAATCCTAAAAAATATTATATGTTGTATTATACTCTTGGAGGGTTATAAACATGTAATAGTTTTGTACCTTCCTTTGTATAAAATAGTACAACACCTATATTTTTTTCATTTTTTAGGCTAAAACAAGGGTTCTTGAGCATGTATAAGGATGCCAATCACTTGTTGAAATATATTTAGACTTGTTTTAATTTATTAAAAAAATAATAATAAATAATCCATAGGTTCCCAAACCATTCAATGCTTTTGGTCTAGTAAAAAAATGCCTAAAAAAGGCAAGCCTTCCAAAGGCTATTTCATGCTTCTAGTACCTCCACATTGAGCGAGACCACCAAATTTGACATGGATCATGGTGGGAACATGGAAAAAGTGAATAAAATTATTTTTTATGGTTTTAAACATTTGTGAACTCCCATCTATAGGTTTTCCATTTCTAGGGCTAAAAGGGCTAATTAGGCCTAATTTGGCAAGGAGAATGGGCTAGAAAACATGTCTAAACTTGGATTTTGGCCACAAAATATTGTTAGGATCTGTAAGGGGATATAAGGTACCTATAATTTTTTTTGGTCTCATCAACACCTTTAATTTATCCCATTCAAGGAGCTTTGCAAAGAAAAGGCTATAAGGAGTTCAATGAAAATGCATAGTTTTGGTGTTGTTCCAGGTTTAGTCAATTGCTTGATGTATTAAATCACTTTTTACCAGATTTTGTATTCCATAAATAATCCTTCCATGTTTTATTTATGAAAACTTTGAGAAATTTTTAATAAATAATCAACTTTACCTTCTATGGCTAGTAGAGGATGAGAGTTTTATGGAGTTTGAAGACTAAATAAGTGTATATAACTCTCATTTAGGTCTTATAAAGTTATTAAAAGATTTTTTACACAATATTAAATCCTTTAAAAATTTATTAATGGGTATTAGTGAAGTAAAACATATTTTAAAAGGTCTCCAAATCTCTAAGAAGTATCTTTTTTCTTCCAATGCCACATAAGAAAACAATGTCAATAGGAGTTAAAATAGTCTCAAAAAAAACTTTTAACAAGTGTTCAAGATTCATTAATTAGATAGATAAGGGTTAAAACCAAGGAATATACTGGTATTGAAATCCTACATCCATGGAGGGAGGCTCATTCTTCAAGAAGAAAATGAGGCTAAAATCTAGGAGTTAGTGCAATAATTTAGGCACATTCCAAGTGCTCTAAACTTGACCAAACATTATGAAAAGTATTAAAATCCAAATAAACATTGGATAAAATATATTCAAATCCACCATATGAATTATTAAATTTTGGGAAGGTGAAAATGCTGTGTAGCACTTTTGGAGGAATTTTTGACCAAGTTTGAAGTCCCCTACTTTGGGGTTGCTTTGTCTCCAAAATTTCTTGTTTATATGAATTATTTTTTTCCAGAATTTAATGGAATATTTACTTTTTTGATTGTGCCTAAAGGATGCCAAAATTTTTAAACATATATTTGATGCAATAAAAGACTAAATTCCTCCATTTGTAAGCTGAAAGGAAGTGTGTTATATGAATTCATTTAAGTGGTTATGTGAATGTCTAATTTATTTTGATTTTATCTATGTTTTCTCACCTTTATGAAGTGTTTTGTAGCTCTCAAAGGTAATTATAAGTTTCACATATAGTTTTTTGATTGGTTTGGAAGTGGAAAAGACCTGAAATCTACCCTCTTATGCTAGATTGATAGCTAGTTTGTGCCTTTTTGTGAAATAATTAAGTTAAAATTGATCAAAGAGTGAGTGAAGTGATATATAAATGTTTTAAATTTTATGATAGTGTGTCATGTATAATTATAATTTTCCAAAAAATTGGTGTATCATCTTATTTTACATATTTTCATGAATTACTATCAATTTCTCTCCATTTTCTAAGCAAAAAATTAGTTTAGGTGACAGATCCAAGGGAACCAACCCTCTATATAGGTTATTATCACTTTATATTCACCCACATTCTAAGAGGATACCTTTTTAAGCACAAAATATAAGGTTTTCTTGCATTTATTCAAACAGGGTGCTCTTCAAATTGGTAATAGTCATCATGAATAAAATAATTTGGTGGTATAAAAATGGTATCCCTCTATAGGAGTTAATTTAACCTCTTTAATATTGATTTTAGATAATGGGATCCCTTGGCCATGATACACACCCATGTGGATAAGTATCAAAATGCTGATCAACACTACATACCACCATGAGAGCCACCTTGACAACATGAACTAACTCGACCCTACCAATAGCATGGAGATAATAATGAATATATAAGTAACACACCACTAGAAGGTACCATCACATCTTTAACTAGTGTTAGAAGAAATACCATCACCTTGATAGTCATGTCCATAATAACCTATTTTCAAAAGACCCAAAACAATAAAAAGTCTTTCTAAGTTAATATTTTAGGGTGTCCTTACTTTTACCAGTCCATCAATATCACCATCTACTTAACATATCACAAATAACATGTAATCCATACCTAGGCCACCCATTTACTTTGTATATCAAGAAATTTTGAATCATAAGATAACCCACCTTGAGACTAATATGCATCTTTCTTGGAGGTTTACACTCCCATTTATGGTACATGTATGTACCCCCTTATAACTCCTAGTTTCATAACACAAGCGTTTCCTACCTTAGTTTTTCTCCTTTTCACAACATACATAGTGATTACCCTGATATCCCCTCTATTTGTTTCAACTACATTTTTTGTTACTAGTTTACCAACCCATCTACAACCTCCTCCTCTTATGAATCCTATGGTGCCATCCCTTTTAAGTGGTTAGGTCTCCCTCAAACCACTAGTTTCTTTAATTTTTGGTGCCACAAGATTTTTAGGTCCTATAATCTACATTATGACCTTAATTTATCCTACTTTGTCTACCTCAACTTGGTAAATCTCATCAATTTCTCTCAAGCTAGTACAATAGGTTAGCACATTATCTCCAAGTACCAAAATTAGCCTAGAAACGGTTTTGACTATGAACTCTTTGGTTACCTTTATTAATATAAATTCTATCACTTTAAAAAGTATAGTAGCAAATGAAATGTATCTATAGGTGTGATATTAGATAACCAATTCATGTTTAACTATATCATGGGTGAACACAAAATAGAAGCTTGCTAAGTTACTAAAGCCAATTACACCTCAACCACCTTGTAGCCTCAATTTTCACTTGTAGTACCATCATGGGTCTCACTCTCCCTTACATTGGGATCCCTAATACCTGAATTTAATCATATAATATCCTATTTTAGGTTGATCACATAGTTTCCAATATTAATTAGTCACTATGTATTTATGACCCATGACCAAATAAAGTCACAAGTGTTTCCTTAGGCTTTCCATTTGGTAGTGCCTCCCTTTACACCTAGGACCCCCATCCATCATCCATCCCATTCAATATCTTAAATTGATTATTATATCCTCCATCCATGCCTCTACCTTCCACTTCAGATGTCACCACCCTTGTTGTCTTATCTTTTACCACCTTGGGAATAGTGGTGAGATAAGGTTAGATGGGCCTCATTGAAGATTTAGGTGTTTAAAGGATAGATATGGTCTATTTAGGAGACCCTAATATCTAATAATAATTTGATTAGGACTAAATAAGAATGAAATAGGTTCTTATATAAACCTTCACTTAGGATGGAAATTAGGTGGTATGGAGGATAAAATAAGATCTCTTCTCACTCAAAATTTATAGGATTGCCTCTAAGGAAGATAAGATTACATATGACCTAGTCTTAATGATCAAGTCCACCAATGAGATCAATTATAAACTAATGAATGACTTTAGGTATTAATTCATGACCATAGATTCATATGTGAGGGGAATTTTCCCTATTAGATTGGTTGGAAACATTGAGGCTGCCCTTGTATAATTATCTCCATCCCTTAGAGAAGTGATTAGAGATCATTAAAAGAGAAATGTGATATTCTAAATATAATAAAAACATTTATAAGGTATTTTAAATGTATAAAAAACTAAAATAATATGGTGGTATCACTCAACAAAGGTATGTTTCTAGATCCCAATTTTATGCTCCTCATATTCTTGAATTTGTATCAACTTTTGATAAGGGGCATAAGGACTGCATTAGAATATTAGATCAAGAATATACAAGACATCATAAATATCTTCGATAAAATCAAGGATAAAATATTTTATTACTTTAAGGAGGTCAACATCATAATCCTCTTCTACCCAAATAACACTTTACTCACCCTTGATAAAATTAGGGTGCACCTAGGCCACTTCAAGATGTAAATGAATAAGGTGGAAAAATCTAATGGAGTATGATCCCAGACCATATTATATATTTAAAAACAATAAACCATGATAATTATCCAATTAAGTAAGGTAAATGTCTCATTAGAATCCCATTTCAAGGCCCATGATAGGCAACTAACTCAAATAGAGGTGCTCTTTTGAGATCCACCTAAAAATATTTTAAATTTTGATCAAGAGTCTATCCTAGTGGTAAAAAAACTATTATATCATCAATATGCTTTGAATTATTTTTTAATTAGTCCTACTCCAAGCTCAAAATCAATATCCTTGTGGTCCCAACAAAGGGGTGTGATGTCAAAACTATGGGTCCTCTTTCTCTCTTCTTCGTCTTTTCTAGGAACATCATGGGAATGATTGGGTTCATAAATATTTTGGGCCATTATAACCAATATTATTACCCTTATATATTTTTATATGGATCACATATCATCTATCTATATATGTTACTTCTTATCTCTTTTTAAAGGTCAATAATTTGTAGTAAAACATCAAAAGATTAATCCAAGTTCTACTTTTATCTTACTATGTTTTATTGCATAAACGTATTCAAATTTATGATGGAAAAATTAATAATATTAATTTTATGAGATATAATATATGTATTTATATAAATTATGTAATATATAATTGGAAACATATTATTCTAATTAGTTTCTTTAATAATTCATTTTTATTTGGATCATTGTGAACCTGTGTGTGATTAACAATAGTCTTTTTATGTGTACTTATAGGAAGAGTTATTAGAATAAAACATATATTATCTTTCCTATAATTATCTCACTATTATTATAAAGTGTTATCTCATTTTAAACTCATCATACCATGGCAAAATTGTAGTTGGCCATAGGTTTGGACCTTTAACATTGATATACCCCTAATTTCTTAGAACCCCCTCTTTTATGCCTTAACCTTCCTTTGTAATTTTTTGTTTCTTTAATATATTTGATTAAACTCTGTTATTTATAAATTTTTAACTATGTTTTATAAGTGGTGGTATTTATTGAATTAGACTATGTAGTATAGATAATATTATGTAGGTGAAAATAGGAATTGATCTTTCGGTGGTAGTAGGACATCTCTTAGATGTCTATTTCAAGTAGGATACTTCATGGAGTCAAATTATTTAAAAAAATCCATTTATTTTCACAAAATAATCCTAAAATGAGAGGATAAAATTCCCTTTATTTTCATCCAAGTCCACTCAGGACACCTACTTTGATGGTGCATTTGAGGTACTAATTGACAAGGTAATAATTTCCTTTACTAGGCCCTACTTTTACCCAGTTATCTTAGTAGAAATTACCTTTTATTTAATTTTATTATATTTCTTTAATCCTTCCTTAAATTTCATCAAGATACTCCATCTACTTATAATTTATATTCTCTCTAACATTTTTGTAGTTTCTACTTTGTTCCTCTTCATAATATGATTAACCCTAAGCATGACCAAATTTAGTCATTCATACTCATGTTCATAATTCCCCAATCAACAATGATTATTTTGATAAAAGTTAGTGTTTATGAAATAAAATAACCTCTATTCTCTCGTATAAATTTAAATTTGATTCCCTCTTATTGTTTTAGCTAAATGTGGATTATTGGTATTTATTGCATGCACAAATGACTAAAACAAAAACATAGGATAGATCTAAAATATATAAATCTAAAACCAAAATTAGACATATAAAATGCATTTAATAAAAATAAATAATTTAATAAGTGATAATTCAAATAATAAAAATTAAATTATGAATTATAATAGAATAAGACACATCTAGGTATAATCTTAGGATTATGAGACTAGATAATAATTTGGATGTTTAAGTAACACTCTATTGAAAATATGGATCTAAAAATCTCAAAGGAAAAAATAGTCACTTTTCCTATAACCCCCAATATATCTTTTGTGTATTTAGAATATCATTGGATTAGTACCAACTAAAACACTAAAGATATCTTCTTTCATCAAATCTATCCTTTGTTACTTTTATAATTATATAAATTTTTGGGCTTGTGCATTTTAAAATGCCAACCATTTTTATATGTTAAATTTATTATTCTGTCAAGAATAATTATATGAACAATATTTTTTTCCTTATCCCAATTCAAAAAAAAAACTTTCAAGATCATTATATCAAAGAAATGGGTTAGCTAACTGAGGTAAACCTCATTTTAGATTTGGAGCTACATATATTACATTCCTAAAATCAAAATCAATATATTTAGAGTTGTGTAAATGGAATTATGACAATGAGAGCTATCCCTCCTATTCTTAAGTTAAATATGACTACATGACATTTTAAAAATACTTATTTTATAGAATATTCAACTAAAACCTTGTTGTAAAGTCTTTAGTCCAAATTTTAACAATGAACAGTGTTCCTAGAATTAACACATTTTTTACTCCCTTAATTTTCCCTATTAAAATGTTTTTATAATTTTTTTATATATAAACATCACAATTGTGAATTAAGAAGTTATTGGCCTCAAAGTTGATAATCATTGGTATAATAACTAAAAATAATTAAAAGAGTGTATAAGGTCTAACCATAAGACAAATGATGGATTTGATAGTATGTTGAATCTACATAGGATAAATTCAATGGTTAAAAATGAACCATTAAATCCCTCCGAAGGAGGAAAAAAGTAGAGAACAAAGGTAAAAATCAAATAAGAGTCCTCCAAGAAAAATTGAAAAAAAGGAAATAAAATAAAATGGATCAATACAATACCACACAAAATATGAAAAAGAATAACAAGACACATAAAAATTCCAATAAGATCCTAATTCAAACCTATGATCCATATGCACAAATCAACATTAAAAATAGTGAAATAATAATCCTTTTATCAAAATTGGGTTTCTACATAATTCATTTAGTTTTATGTATAGATGTGATATGATTTCATGAATTAATCAAAGTAAAATAATAACAAATTGAATCAATACTTTCAATTAGTCAGGGAATGAAGGATGATATTTTTGAGTAAAATACCATACACACTCTGATTTTAGAAAACTTTGGAAAATTTATAAAAAATGGCCATTTTCCAAAATTATTCAATGTCATATCAAATTAATGTTTAGATGATATTTATAAATTATAAATCACATCAATATTGTACACTTGGTAAATGTAGACCTTGGTTGTTCCTCTCATTTTTGGTCTTTCCCACTTTTTAAAGTCTTGTGTTTACTCTATCTTATGCACCTTAGCCTATCTCTTGATGTAACTAGTCTTATGCTGATGACCCATAACTTATATCTTTCACAAAATTATTAAATCCCACTTATATTCTACCTCAACAAGTTCTGTGTATGTGCCTACTTTTATGTTCCTTAGACACTAGTGTCTAGGACAGACACTTGATTCAATGTAGGTGTCTTGCTTTAACACAAGTTTCTAGTTCCCTAAACTCATCTAATTTGAAAATGAAATGTATTGTAATGCTCATCTTAATTTATTAAATATGAGTTACTTGTCCAAATTGATTGATATAAATTTAATATCAACCCTCTTTCATTCTTAACCTAAATAAACTAACACAGACTAAGGCAACTTATCAAAGCACTCAATCAAACACATGCTAAATTAAAACTTCCTTATTTTTTCCTACTTTCATATCAATCATAGGGAAAAAAAATACAAAATTATGAAGTAATGAAATAGTAATCTAAGAGCCTAATTTTCAAAGTTACAAGCTAGGTAACTATTGTACTTGTTTTCCACATATTACATAATTCAAACATAAGACTACATGTATGGGAAAACTATATCAATTTGAGGCCCTCTTCAGAGTATTGTATATGTAGCAAGTGATCATTGATAGATGGGTCTTTGGCGTTATATTGACACATTATGCCCACTAAACTATTTTTCCTGAAGGTCACTATGAAGATGAATAACTAGGGTTTTGAAATTTTCATGAGGAAAGGTAGTCCATGGCCTAGATATGAATTCACCAAAGTAAAGGCTAATACAAACCCATAATAATTTATGTGGTCAAATACTTTCCTAGTAAGTATTATATATAGGACACATTCATCAATTTTAGATAATATAATCAACGTAAACATCCAAGGATGATGGTAATGTTTAAGGCTCTAGATGCACATGATCCAAAATTTGAGGACTATTATAGAATCATCCTATAATCTACTTTTTGTATGTTCTATATCCAGCATTATGTAAACATCATAAAAAAATAATTATATCATTTATTTTTCATTTCCATATACATCATAACTATACTTACTTTTTATCCTATCTCAATTTAATAAATTTAGTATATATTATATCTAAGTTTAGAATTTAATTGACATTCTATAGAGACATTTTATCACACTCGTACCCTAAGCTATATTTATCCCCTTTAACCATAGATAACTCCAATATAGATTCATTTTAGTGGTTAACATTTGGTGAACCCAATTTATATGAATATAAACATTTCTAATTCCTACATTTTATATTCAACTAGGGTTTTAGATTGATGTACTTTTCCATTTCCTTCTTATATTATTTTTTATGCAGCCTAGGTATAGCCCTAGATTAGGTTTTTATATTGAACACATTGAGCTTCTCATCTCACTACCTAAGATGTCTCAAACCAATGAGGGACCTAATCCTATGGATCATGATGATACTAATGTTGAGAATGAAAATCATACTGATGTGGTTATCATAGATGAAGATTCTAATAATTAAAACCATGATTCTAATGAAACCAATGAACATGAATAGATATATCATGATCAAGTTCACTCAATTACAATGTTTAATGAGTGTATTCGTCAAAACCCTAAATATCTTGATGAAATCCTAAAAACCATTTTGGAAACTAACATAAAAAGACTAAATTATTAAATAGGTTCATCTATTGATAATGTTATTAGAAATATGGGTCATCCCCATATACCAAAACCCTCCCCTTGTATAAATTACCACTTAATAATTCTAATGGGGCACAAGTTATGTGTTTAAACCTTTGTTTTCTAAAAACCAAAACACTATTACTACATATACCATGGAAATACCAATTTTTTGAACTCAAATACTAGTTTCAATCTCTATTACTACTAAAACCATGTTTACATCCCATTTTGTGAATACTAAACTTTATAATCTAAATCCCAATTGGTCCACATTTCAAACACTCATTTAATTAATAATAACTTGCAGGACAAGGTTAAAAACATAGAATAAAATGCTTTAAAATATCATCATGCCATTTATTCCCAAGATGCCTTACATAATGTAATTTCACTTTTTATGATGGCAAGGGTGATACTAAACATCATCTTTGAATATGTTATGAAGCATGCCTCTATTATGCCTCTAATGATAAAATTTTGAAAAAAAATTCCCAATAAGCCTTAAGGACTAAACGTTTAGGTGGTTCTATGGTTTACCTTTCCAATCTATGAAAGAATTCAAACCTCTTGTAGATTATTTTTTAGCAAACTTTTCCATTAATATTTTAAAGAGGTTTCCTATTCTCAAATTACCAAAATTTAATAAGGATCAAATTAATATATCAATGAATATGTTTTGAGTACAAGATAATTCTATATAAAATGACTAATCCTATGGAAGAAAAGGAATTATATGACATATTTAAGAAAAAATTGTTTGCTCCTTTACATGAGTCTATTTTTTTCAATAAGTTAAAATATTTTGATGAATTATTCCATGTTATATGGGACTATGAAATGAATATTATTTCATTAAATAATGTCAATTATGTAGCAAACACACCAGTTGCATCTACATCCAATACCAAATCTACATTTGAACTAAATTATAAGGTAAAGCCTCCTTAGCCCAAAAATGAAACAACCATAATGGTTAACACAATTTCATAGTAGGCTAATAATCTTGTCTCATACAATACACCAAAGAGATAATTTAAATTTTTACATAAGTCTCCTAACTCATTAATTGTGTGGTTAGTGGAGTGTCATCTTATATATCTCCCTTATCCTATATAGGTTTATAAGAATAAACCTATACACAAATGATATGATGTGAATGTTTATTGTGATTATCACTAAGGACCAAGACATTCTATGAATAGATGTTTTAAATTTAAGTATAAGATCCAAGACCTTATTGATTAATAAAATTTTACATTTGATGATCCTCTTAAATAATCTAATTCACAACTTAGTGATCACAATAAATAAATAAAATTTAACAATCCTTTACATGGCCATTCTCAAAAGGAACCAAAAGTGAAAATGCCATATAATGCACATACTCATCACATTATAGTCACCCATAATATGGTATTATTGGTACTTATACAAAACATATACCTCTTATGATTTAGAGACCTTCTATTACATTTTATGATACTGAGATCAAGGATGACGAATTTGATCTTCATTATTTATTCACTCGAGCATTCCTTGATCACCAACATATGCACAATGTTACTATCAATAATGGTAAAAGTGAAAATGTTTACATCATGAAATTACTTATGAATTTGGGTTATACTCATCATAATTTACATCCTTCTACTAAATCAACTATAATATTCAATGGGACCTCTTAGAAGGTCCTTAGAAAGATTGACCTACATTTATAGGTCATTCCTACACATGTGGTTACTAACGTTTTAGTTATACATTCCATATGAATCTTTGATATGTTAATGGGAATAAATTAGAACCATACACTCGAGAAATACCTTTTATAGTGTATGGATGTGTTAAAAACATTCATTCCACTCAGGTAATTACAATATCTAGAATACCATATGAGCATCATATTAAACAAGAAAAACTTATAAACTTGTATTTAATTATAAAAACTACTAATATTAATCCACTGCAAAAGGGTAAGCAATAGGTAATCTCATTTACTAACCATCTAATATTTGAGAGACCATTACATCAAATAAATACAATGTATTCCATAGAATCATCATCTATTATACACCATGTGCAGATATCCAAATCATCTACATATGTTCATATTACTTCTATTCCAAAGAAACCATAGAGTACTCAATGATGGGTTAAATGAAACCACACCCATATTACTCCTACTATTTCTCCAAGATCACAGAGTCATATTTTACATATGTATAAAATCACAAATACTATAGTGATAGATATTGAACTTATAATTTCCCTTAAACATTACCACCATCTTATTAAACTAGGTTCAAGGTGGGGAGATATGTATGATGTCCTTTAAATGGGATCATAGGATAGTATTTTCATTTTAAAATATTCAAAAAATACTAAAAAAATCAAGAAATTTTGAAAAATCCAAAAACACTTTTGGCACCTACATTATCTATTGGCTCCTTGGAATATATGTGTTAGTTCCATGTTTATGAATGGCATATAAATTACTTATACATACACATGTTTGTCATGTTTCTACCTGAGTGTGATATAGGTGTAAATGGACACATGATTTATGTATATAAGGATTTTGGGCCTTTCCTCTACTCATGTAACTAGGACTTTGGGGGCATCCACCTCTTTGATCATGATACTTATAGTTTATATCATTCTATGATCACTTTACATTATCATTTTTTGTGCTCAAGTATGTTCTTACACATGCCTTTGTCTATGATTATATATTACATAGGGTACTTTATATGATATGCACTTGACATTTTTTTATAACACATTAGATCCATGGGATACTATGATATGCTTATTTTGGCTTATTATGCTTTCCTATATGCACTTTTTGAGTTCCTTGCCTTGATATTATCTTACTTGTTTGATCATTTAAAAATTCTCGCTTATTTTGGCCCTTATGCCTATGTATGTTTTTTTGACATTTGAACATGTCATTGATTATTATATGGAAATTTAAATATGTAATCCTTGATTTTATGGACATTTTAATAAGTCGTGTCCCTTTGATTGTGTGTCATTTGAACATGCCCATTATTTTTAGTCTCATAGGACCATTGTATGTTAACTTGATTTTTTTGATGATCTTGTAATATTAATATCTAGACATTTAAATGATATTTATCATAAATATTAGGCCTTCATTTGATCACATTTTTCTATGTGATTAAATTCTATATCTACCTTTACATGTTATTTCTATATGGTACATGGTTCCATTCACAAACTATATAGGTGTCTTATTATTTTGAGGTGAGGTAACTAATAATTTATAATCTTCCCTCACCTAAAAATGTAGAAATATTAGTGGGGGAATATCATAAAGGCATGTTATCCACATTTTTCATAGTTTTTAGATTCACTAGGGGCATGATTTAGAAGCATGTTCTCCACACTTATTCAATATTTGGCACTTATATAAATTTTTAGATTCAATGGGGGAATATCATATATGCATGGTTTACATACATTCATAGTTTTAAAATTTAGTGGGAGAATGTCATATAGGCATGGATTCCACACATTCACAATTTTTAGATTTAGTAGAACATGATTTGGAAGCATGTTCTTCACACTTGTTCACTATTTGGCACACCTAAATTTAGTGGGGGCATGTTTTAGAAACACATCCTCCACATTGGAACTTATTTAATTTTTAATATTTATCTATATGTATTAGAAGCATGATTTGAAAGAATGTTCTCCTCACTTAGATAGTTCCCAAATTGGAAAAAGCACACAAATATGTGATTCATATTCATAATTTTTGTAGAATTCTATATATTGGTACCATTGTTATATATAGTTTCAACATGATACATATCTAAGGTGAATATTAAATGTAATTTTCACCTAATATTTAAAAATTGAAATAATTTTCATATTTCAAAACACTCTTAGGTATTGTTATCATCTACCAGGATGTACTTTTATAGGTTGTATTAAGCCAATCTACTATAGTATTTGGTTTTATTTTGGCATGGTTGAGGTGATTAAATCGCTCAATCTTGGAGGTTTTTTAGGTTGGAATTGATTGTATAGTCTATTCTTACTAGTTTGATAGTATGAGCTATCTTTTTTCACTCATGATCACTAGATTATTAGGTTACATAGTTGAGTTAATCTTAATTATCAAGTGGAAACTCACCTTTTCTCTAAGGTTGGGGGAATGTGCCTTCCAATCTCTCTCTATATCCTTGGATAAATGTACTTTCCATATTTAACCAAATATCAAATTTTCATCCTTAAAATGATATATATTTTAAAATCAACTTGCCAATAGGTAAGGTAGTTACATCAATACATAGGTGTACTTCTAAACCTTGCTCATTCAATTTAAATCTTTTTGATACATTCAATTTTAGATTATATGTATTGATTATGTCTTATAACATGATCTTTGTTTTAGTTTATTCACTAAAAAATAAATCAACTTGGAATCATGTAAAGGCAAGATGTGTTATACATACCAATGTACACATTCCTTTCCTTGAAACTAGAAATTTCATTACTATATTAAAAGGGGAAAAAATGTAGATGATATTTATGGATTATATATCATCTTAGTTTTGTTCACTTGACAAAAATAAAACCTTGGCTATTATTCCTATTTCTATACCTTTATCTCTTTATAAATTCTTTCATCTACTCTATCTTATGCCCCTTGGCCTATCTCTTGGTCAAACCAATCTTATGTTGATGACGTAGACCTTATATCTTGCCCAAAATGCTTAAAACTTATCTTCTACCTCCAAAAATTTTGAGCCTCTACCTACTTTCCTATTCATTGGATAATAGCATCCAATATAGACACCTACATCAACATAGTTTTCTTACTTTGATTCAAGTGTCTAGTGTCCTAAAATCATCCAATTTTTAGATGAAACATATCCTAATTATTGTTATAAGGGATTTAAAACAAATTAATTGTCTAAAGGGATTTATATAAAATATAATATCACCCCTCATTCATTCTTAACCTAGAAAAATTATCATAGACCAAGGAAACATATCAAAGCACTCAATAAAAGACTTGATAAATAAAATATTACCTATTTAGTCCAATTTTCATATCATTCATAAAGACAACCATACACATGTCTCAATTATTATAGGAACATTCCAAAATCTTGATTTTTAAATTTATAAAATATGACATTTTTATACTTTCTTTCCACACATTGTATGATTCACACACAATCCAACACGTAGGTGAGAACTACATCAATCTGAGCCTTATTCATAGTATTGGATATATATGCATCATTCATTGATAGAGGGGAATTTGGGGTTATATCAACACCATGTGCACAGTAATCCAATTTTTCCCAATTCCACTATAAAGATCAAGGAATAGGGATTTACAAATTCATGGGGAGTGACAATCCATGACTCATATATGAATGTTGTTGATTGAAGGCAAAGACAAAACTAGTAGCATCTAGGTGGTTCCATCCTTTTTTAGTAGGTATTATGTATATGACACCTGCTTAAGGTTCAAAAAATAACATCAATGTAACCATCCTAGGTTGATGTTAGTGTTTGAGGTTCAAAAGGCACTCAATCCATATTTTGACAACTATTCTTAAATTAAGTTCCAAAGTACTTTCAGCCTATTCTAGATCGAAAACTATGTTATCATAAAAACCAAGTACATTATTTCTTTGTCATTCTATATATAACATAGTTATACTTACTATTTTTAACCTACCTTAGTTTACTAAATTTATCATATATTATAACTAAGTTTTACATCTAATTGGCTTGTTATAAAGATAGTTTATCACCATTATACCTTAATCCATATATATCCCATTTAACCCTAGATAAATCCAATTTATATTTATTTTTGGGTTAAGCATAATGAAAATAAAGTATCTTTGAAAAACACCAATTGAAAAATGAACATATGAATGAATTCACCTAATGGAACATGACTCATGTTGTCATAACTTGGGAAAAAAACTTATTCCATTTATATTTTTTTATACTAGTCTTATAAATATATATAACTTCTTAGAGAGTTCTAACAACTCAATTCCACTTCCAAATTTGTGAATAAAATAATTTTATACTGGCCACTTTTTGGCACCTTCACTTTAATAACATTCACTTAAATTTTCTCAATTTCACTTAATATTTAAAATATTTGAAAATATTTTGATTAATGTTTTTCTATTCTATTTAATTTTGTTATGTTATTGAAAAATCTTGAATGTATTTAGATACATGCACCCATTTGAGGTGACAAATTGTAAGAAACATTCTTATAATCACTCATATAAAAATAAAGATTGAAAATTCACCATGTGCCATAGCATCATATATAGTCTAATCTTGAAAAAAAATAACAAAACATATAATTATGTGCATAATAAAAAAATGGTGTCATTTATCATTCAATAGTAAAATATAATGCTAGGGAGTGAAAATATAAAAATGAAAGAAGAAAATATTCCCCACTATTTATAGTAAAAGAGAAGGATAAATAATAATCCCACATGAACCACTATATAATAAGTAACATCATGTAAAACTTGATAGGTTTTTACATCATCATATGATGGTAAGATAACTCATGGAAATTGATATGATACAAAAAATGTATAAATATGTAAGATGTATATAGCAATAAACTAAAGGAGAAGATGAACTGCACAATGATCCTGATTGTGATGCCCTAAAGTAGGGGTAAACAACCTACCCCAAATATAGAAAAGTATATTAATTTTCATATAATATGTGGAAAAAAATCATGTGAATGTGTGTGTGTGTAGGATAATGTCATGTCCTAATATATTCAATGTAGGCTTATTATACATAATAGTATGAGCAGATCCATACAATATATGTTTGCCTAAAACACTATGAGAAAAAAATATTGTTACCATGCCCCCAAAGGTAATGTATTAGTTTAAATCAAGGTGCCACAAATTCCCACAAATGGAAAGGTAGACGTATATGTCATTAATAAATCTTAAAAAAAATTGTGTGGGTAAGATGCCCCTATAAGTAGTAGTAAGTTATTATAGTATGAAAAGTGAAAAAATAGTTTGATTTAATCATCAACATATTATATAGAAAATTAATAAATAATGATGAAGATATGGGTATGATGACCCCAAATGGTATAACCTAAGGTCATTTATAAAAAAATGACATAACTACATGATGTTCATTAAAATTTTCAAAGTCTTTCCTTCTAATGTGGATGGGTGGTAGGCACATATACAAAGTTTATTTATAAAAATGAACCAAGTTATATAATTTTATTTGAATATTATTTTATGGTACTTACTTGAATTTATATTCTTTTAGTTTTATTTTAAGACCAAGTAATTCTCTTGATTTAATATTTTTTTATAATCTATTTTTAGGTGACTCTAATAAACCAATAAGTGATCAAGATCATGTATGAATGTTTTTCCTAACATTTCAAATTACTGAAATTATTTTAATCTATATGAATAATCATCAATAATGCCTTCAAAGAATGTGTGGAGAGAATTAATATGAATATTGAGAGTCAATAATTCCTATACACCATACACAAGATACTACAGTGTTATCCCCATCATTGTTTAAACACTCCTATGATAAGGCAATTAGGCATATCCAATCTTATTATTCCAATAATTACTACGTAAAGAAGCTACCTTTCTTTTTTAACATTTTAGTTATTAGAGTATGGAAATCATATGTTTATTAAATATTTGAGTAGACTAAATTAGGGAAATAATATTCAATAAATACAACAATTGATTTGTTATAGAATTGACTATTAACTTTTCTAAAAATAGTAACAAATAGTAAAAGTAATGACTTAGCTAGAAAACACTTGATATAGATGATCTAAGTAGTATAAATTGAGATGGAATAAATATTGAGTGTTGTACATTGTATCTTGGTGTTAGAACCCATATTGGATAGTAGCTCCATAATTTAACAGTAGCACCATTATTGTAAAAATATAGTGTCTTGATATTAGTGGTAGTGTCCTCTATATAGGACTATCCTATGTTTCTAGGTGTACCTATGTCTAGATATCTGGGGTTTGTTATTATGCATAAAAGTTATAGAACATTATATTTTGCATATAAAAATTGATTTATTGTGAAAAATGTAACTAAGGCATGAGATGAAAAGTATGTTCGATAGTAGGGTTGGATAGACATCCTCAACACCCCACTATGAAGAGAGTTACCTGCATACCAATGTTATGAGGATGGATCAAACCCAATTTAGTTCTCTTAACCTAAGTTCTCATGTAATTTCAAGTGATTCTAGTATGATAGTGGCCTTGATTTCTTTGAATGTTCTTGAGACTGTAAATATGGAAAATTTGAGCTTAAGGCTACTGTAGATGGTAGTATGTATAAGTAGGAAAAAATAAGGACTAATAACCTTAATTATGCTCCACTTGTTCTATGTTTGAATGTGTATTTTGAATAAAATTTAAATATAGTGTTTATAGGGCTAAAGTTCATGTATATATTTTATTTGATTGCTTATGCATGTGATAAAAGTTATCTAGAATGACCTTATGAGGCTTTAATTTTGAAAAGTTATGGGATAGTTCTAGGGCTAAGATAGGGATATGTAGTCTCAAGTAGCACTCTTAGCATTCAATTACATCTTTTGGGTGATTACTTTCCCCACCCCCCGTGCCTCCCCCCACTTTATTCTAAAAATGTAGAAAAGCAAAATGACTAGGATAAAGGAAAAATAAGTGTACGTAGACTTACCTAGGAGGTGAAACCCATGAAGTGGGGTTTGAGTATGTGAATCATGATCTAGTGTGTGTCCTACAATTTAAATGTGAATAAATCAATCCCTAATAGATATAAAAGTCAAAATACTAAACTAAGTACAAATAATTAAAGTGATAGGAAAGAGGAAAGGAATGAATAGACCTCATTGGGTGTGGAAACCAATGCATGAACCTATGATAGCCTATGTGTGTGAATGTATATGGTGATTAATTAGTGAATGTCTTGGAATAAGATAATATTTTGATCAATCCTCATGTGTGGGTGGCTCAAGAACTTAATTTAGTTTTGAATCCTTCATTACCCACCCCTAATTGATGGAACATGGCATGTGAATAACTTGGATTGGATTGATAGTGTATCTAACCCTCTCATGTATGTATATTAATAAATTAAGTGGATATAAATTCATAATTTTCCACACTTGTGTAGTAGATGCATCTAAAATTTAACTATGAAAAATACTATAAATGCCTCATTGGGTATATCTAACTATATATGTCAGCTTTATAGACACTTAGTTACATTAGGTATATTCATGCCACTTAGGAATGCCAACCACTACAGATGGATTCAAGATTGAAACTGATGTACAACATAGAGTATGATGTTGGGTGCATATAATATAGATAATGACATTGAATTTATCATTCCATCTAATCAACCAATGTGTAAGTGAGCAATACAAAAAACAATGTGTCATATATACCACCCCCAAATTTGATATAAAAGTATATGGATTTTGGACTAAATTGTAATAAATTCTATTTGAGTATCTAAAATGAATATGGGAATGGCCATTCCATGTATCATGCCCCCAATCTAAAAAAAATGAATAAATATGAGGTAAACTGTCATGAATTTAAGAAAAACTAAGTATAATTGATAAACTTGTATCTAAATCTATGTAAACATGTAATATACCTACTATATTATTTTGTGCAATCTAGGTTTTTCTAAACTAAGGCTACTAAACAATATCAAAATATCTTAGATAGTAGTGTCATGTGGTTATAATGTCCTAATTTGGGCTCTAGTGTCCTAATCTAAATTCTATGTAACTATAACTATTTTTGGGTCATTATTTTCCCACTATGGTTATATATGTTTGAATTTCATTAACTGAGTCGATGTGTTGAAAAGTGTATTGCGAGTGAAATATAAGATCCTGATCTCTATGACTAACCCCTGTGAATGCCTTCTCTTTTGATGGGAGTTGGTAAACCTATGCAATAATTGTCCTCAAAATAAAAGGATCTAAAAAATGTGTGTTACCCAAAGAATATATGATAACTGTATAATAATCCAATGTAATATGCATACATAACATTGAAACGTAAGATAATCTAGACATAAGTTTGTAATGTGTGACATATATTGTAAATAGCATTCATGAGGGTGTAAATATAAATGTAATCAATGTATATAACAATAAATATGAGTAAAACTAGGTAGCTACCTAGGGGGATGGGGCATGATGTCCATCATGACACCATGGCCATGATGCATACAAATAAATCATATATACAAAACACATTAGGCATGAAAAGTAGGCCAAGGGGACAAAATATAAGGGACATGGGAACATGACACTAAATGTTATAAAAAAGATATACAAAGACATCTTTACATGTGTACATACACAAGCAAGAAACAAGTTGGCTTAGAGCCACATAGAAGGACATGTTCAAATGTCTGGACACATAATTAGGAAGGCACACACAAGGACATGGGAACATGTCCAAAGCATAGATATTATGAAAAAAGTGGTATAGAGTCAAAGAGAAATGGAATATTAAAATAAACTTGAATATAATAATCATATAAACACAATCAAGTCTAAACTCAGAAAGCTAAACATGAAAGTATGCATGAATATAAAATAAAAATATATATAAGAGCTAGGATGTGCATATGCTAAGTATAAAGTAGTAATATATAGTAAAAATCTAATTAAGAGTAACATGATCAATATAAATATATAAAAATGCTAAAAATATGATTTATAGTATATAAATATAGAACTTGGTAATCAAAATTATGTATAAGATGCCCCAAGTGGGCTAATGTGTGAAGTGAAGGCCCATGTATCAATGTATATGTCCCCAATGGGTAGATAATGGCAAATCTAGATTGGTTTAGTGTACTTGAGACTTGAAAGTGATTTCTAAACACTTGAAAAGAATAAGTTAAGTATATATGTATTATAAAAACTAATTATACTGAGATGGCTAGTATATGTAATGTCTAGAAAATATAATTAATGTAAACATAGTAATGCATACAATTTACAATTTTATGTTTTCTAAGTAATATTTGAATGTTTTTATATTTTTTTACATATTATATTATTTTATATATTTTATATATAAGCTATTTACAAGCAACATGAAAATTAACTATGTATAAGGAGCAAAAAGATAAAGAAAGTATGTACAAGAAGAGACAACCAACACTAAATAATGAATATCATGGGAAACTCACAATAACTATGTCATATGTCAAATGAGGAAACTACGATCATGCATGATATGTGAAAGGGAAACTATGATCCCCTAATCTATTATACTGAGTGATTTATATATGTATCCACCTATGTAGTGTTGTTAAGAATTTGTGACACCGATTGCATTGTTATATGAACTCTAGGTGTCTTAGGAACCCATATAGTATAGAAATATATAGGTGGAATATGTGCCATATGTTGAAAACCCTAATAACCCAATAATATTGATTTAAATAGAAAGTGAGTGGAGGGAGGCCCTATAGAATCTATAGCATATATTTGACATAATGGTCTCTTTAGTGATGGTCTTTATGGGAGAGTATGCATATTTGTCAATATTATAGGAGTAGACCTCACCTGAATTGGTGGATTTACTGAATTTTGTGGTGTATCAATAGGAACTATTATTTTAGTTGTAATTGATAACTATGTTATAGCTGGTAATTATGATATAACTAACTATGGAATAGGTAGTGGATACTCATATGGAATACCCTCAACTTTGACCACATAATTTTCATGTATATATTTTAGGCATCTATTCAAAATAGATGTGATGGATTGTATCCTCTATATCCATGGCCTACCCAATAACTTATCAAACATGACTGCACTAGGTACTACTAAGAACTGAGTGGCCATATGTGCTAGTCCAACCTACAATAGAAGCATAATCTCCCTAATGGAGATTTGAACATGACCATTAAAACCATTGATAATTATGTCTATAAGGAATATATACTACTATAAATACCCCAAACTCTATAAAAATGTCATAGTGCACATGTTAATGCTTGATCCATTGTCAATCATAAAAAATTGGATAGGATGATGATATATGTAGGCTTGTATAGAGAATGCATGTAAATTTGTATCATCATAAACAATATAATGCTCCTAGAAGGTGATGAGTGGTATAGATAGAACTTTAGTGTGGTACATACCAATGATATTATGTAATGGGTATGCCTCTTCTATAATAATGTGATATAAAGCTAGTGGTGGATATGCCTAATATGTGTAGTGAACACTTAAAGTGTTCCCCACCTTATTTACTATGTGCTTTGAAAATAGATCTAAGAATGTATTTAATTTCTTAGCTTCCATTTGTTGTACTTTTGGTTATTTTGTGGGTGTTCTCACATCAATAATATTATCATCAATAAAATCTTTTATCTTATGTTTTAGGTTGATACATATATTTTGTGTATGGCATATCGTCCTATAATACTCGCAAAATGCATTGGAACAATAGTTTTTTAGAACAGAGTGTGTTATATCAACCTCTTTGATGGGAGGGAGAGATATGAAATTGCATTCTAAGAGCTACTATAAAAACCATGCTAACAATTATGGAAGGTTGGTGAAGACTCTTCATGGAGGACGTGATAAAACAAAGTGAGGAGATGGATCTAAGGTTATGATAATTGTGGCATTTTGATCACTCTTTTCTTTAGTGGCCCTTACCTTGTATGAAAGTTTACTTGAAATATTATTAATTGATTTTAATCTAACTATATATTTTAGATTTCCCATTGATATAAGCTTGACTTCTATTTCTCTTACTGTGTGGCACAAATATGTGAATGTTGAGTTTTTTAAAAATAATATAGCTTCATGTAAAACTTGTAGAAGACTATTTTTGAATATGTCCCAAATCTAATTATCAACCATGGGGCTATTAAATTTAACTAATGTAGTCTTGTATAATAATATGTATTCTAAAATAGGTTCATTTGACTTTTATTTCAATTATGCAACTTGAGCATATGATATCTTGTCATTGATATTTATGGATAAGTATGCTAAAAAGATGTTTGCCAAAGGATTGAATGTTCTGATAGATTGATTTGGTATGTCACAAAACCACTGTATAGAATAATCCTTTAAACTATATGGAAACACCTTTGTGATAAGCCAATCATTAGACACGTAGTCCAAATATGCTACACAAAAATCTTAGAAATGGTGCTCTAGGTCACCCTTACAATCATACAATGTAAGCTTAGGTGCCATGAATCTGGATGTCAAGGGAGTTTTTGGTATATGATGTGTCAAAGGTATATGTAAGTGAACATTAGAATCTAAGGCATGTGAATGCCTAATAGCTCCCTTCTCAATATATAACACCTTATCCTATAGATTATGAACCTTAGCTATAAGATTTTGTACATTTGGAGTTGAAAAACTATACACAAGGTGTATTTTTCATTGAAGTTCTTTTAATTACCATTATTGGTTGTGCTAACTAGGTTGGCCCCACTATAGATGTAATAATGTTATTAATTGTGGGAGTTAAGGGTTAACCATTATTTGATTTATTTTTAATTTCCATTATAGCTTTTAAAATTTATGCATGATTAAGGAGTTATTCCCAAATTCTATCTCATCATTATTGACAATTAGGTTATCATTGTTAAGTGGATGGATAGTGTCCTAATTTCCAATTTATGTATTATCTTGATCTTAGTTATATTATTCATCTTCTGATGCATTATAATTGAAATCCACATAATCAAGGTGTGAATTATCAATAATAGGAGCTACAACAAGTCATTTATACATGATATAATCTTGAATAATAATACTTTGAATATGCTCAATAGGATTACCACCTAGACTAGCACTTATTCTTAATGAAAGAGAGATAGAGGTTTCAGATGGCGTATAGTAAAAAATTGAAATAGAGGTGCTAAAATAGGATATATAAAATGTAAAAAATATAAATAAGGTAATGAAAATAGGAAAAATAAGGATACATACCCTAGGAACATCTAGGGTTAGGTTTTGATCAATGTTTGAAGTAAGTCAGGTTTACCAAATGTTTTAACCTTTTAGGGCTTAGAATATATAAATAAAATGTCTATTAAAGAGTTGAGTAGAATAAATCAAGGAAATAATATGCAATAAATATATCCATTTTTCTTTTATAAAATTGACTATCTTTTAATTTTCTAAAAATATTTATAAATAGTGCAAGTAATGATTTAACTAGAAAACACCTGATACAGATTATCTGAGTGTTGTAAACTAATATGGAAGCTAGTCTTAGTGTTTTAAATTATATATTGAAGTCATAATCCCTCCTATATAGTAGAACCATAATTATACATTAGTAATATTATTGGAAAAGTAGTGGTAGTGTCCTTTGTGTAGTACTATCTCAAGCTTTTGGGTCCACCTATGTCTAGATCTATGGGTTATGTTCCTATGCACACAAATTTTTTGAACCTAAATTTTGTATATAAGGATTGATTTATTTTTCAAACCCTAATATTCCATGTAATTAATGCATGAGATAATAAATATGTCTATTATTAGGGTAGGCTAGACATACTCAACACCTTGTTGTGAAGAAAGTTGCCTACATACCAATACTTTGAGGAAGGATCAAGATCGATGTAATTCTCCCCACCTAAGTGTTGGTGGAAGTACAAATGATTATATTATGATAGTGGCTTTGAGTTCCTTGAATGTTCTCAGGACTATAAATCTACAAAATCTAAGCTTAGGGTTACTATAGATGGTAGTATGTAAAAGTAGGGTAGAATAGGGATTGATACCCTTAATTGTGCTAAATGTTTTCTATGTTTGAATGTGTATTTTGCATCTAATTTTAATCTAGTGGTTATAGGGATAAATTCCAAGTGTATATATTTGTTTGTTTCTTGTGAAGGTGAAAAAATATATCTAGGTCAAACTTGGGAGGTTTTATTTTAAAAAATATATCCATTTGGGAAAATATAGGGGACAAAACCTTAGCACCATTTTGGGGACACTATCACCATGTGGCACTAGTGTCCTTTTTATGATTCTATTTTATAGCTAGCATAACACTATGCACGAAGGACCAAGATTAGGGAATGAGGGTTTATGCCTACTTTAGGGCTAACTAAGAACTCCTATGGCTAGCACAAAGGCTAGACAAGTGTGACAATAGGCTCTAAGATATGTCTAGGGATAATCTAGGGATAGATAGTCTCAATTATCATTCTTAGAACTCAAATATCACTTTTGGGTTATTACTCTTTCTTAAGATTCTCACACTTGTCTTATTTTTCACTTTAGCTTGACCATCACCCCATGGATAATAAAGACTATAAAATATATGGTGAATCTTATACTAAAAAAATTAGCTTCTTATTATTGAAAGACAAGACATTTTATATTATTATTAATGATGTAATACCAAACTAAAAATGATATGTGTCATTAAAAATTTATATATTTCATTTACTGTGGTATATTTTAGATGATTTACCTCAACCCAAAAATACTTGGTAGTAGTAATAATGAATTTGAGACATTTTTATGGTGGTGGATTTACTTTACCAACTATATGAAAACCAAAAATACAAAATGTCCAAGGTTACACATTAGTTTATAGTTATTCACACAATTCATGTGATAAATTACTCTATTATTAGCATTGTTCACAAACATTTTTATATTATTAACATAATTATTTAATATATGAATAATAGTATCCTAATTGTAATAATTTATATGAAATTTATTTTTCCATTGAAATGGCCATGACAATCTCTACCATGAAACTCTTATAAGTCAATTTTAGCTTCATCATTCCTAAGGCATATAAGTAACTAAAATTGAAGTACCTTTTAATAATAGAATCACAAATGATAATATATATTTACATATCAAATCAATCTCCTTCATAGGAATAGTCTAATCTACTAAAAAAATATAAGTTTTAGGATGTCACTCTAGGATGTTGGCATCAACTTACATACCAAATACATATAACATTAACATGGAAATTATTTTTTCTAGGAATTGTTCTAATCTCAAATTCATTGAAGCAATAAATAAAACTATTGAGTAAATATTGATATGAAATTAATTTATCTTACTTAGCTTCATAAGTATGACTTGATTGATGAAAATTTTATAATCATTTTAAACTTTAATGTATTTAATATTTAAATCATAAGTGTTGTGTAAGCCTATAATCAAAGCTTTGTATTATGCCATATTATTGGTACATGTAAAGTTTAATCGATATGCCAGTGGCATGGCCTAGACATGGAATATCACTAATATAATGGAAACCCTAGTACTAAAATCACATTTGGACGCATAAAATTATGTGGTATAAATCTTATTCACATTGGTATACATAAAATTTTATCTCAAAATGTGTCATTCATGGAATTAAGATCAACTAAATGAGTTATGATGAGTTGATCAATAATAAATTTCCCTTTCACCACTTTATATTTTATAAACTTAATATTAAATTATATGTGTACCATGGCCCACCTAGTTATGAATCTGGATAGGAAAGTCTTAGACATGATGTATATCAAATAATAAATATTGGAAATAATAGGAGTCTCTATATTAAGCATGCAATGTATAAGTTTCTATGTAGTGAACATAACAACTAAGCATACATTTTCTATTGAGTTATATATTTATCTAACCAATGTTAAAATATCTCTCTCTCTCTCTCTCTATATATATATATATATATATATATATATATATATATGTATGTATGTATAATATAATATAATATAATATAACTATTTATTACACCATTTTCACATTGGTTTATTAGACAAATCTATAACACAATCGAAAATTTGTGATTAGTTGTTATATTTCCCACATAGAAACTTATACATTTGACACTTAATATTGAGACTCCTATTATTTTGAATATTTATTATTTAATAATAGGAGTCTCAATATTAATCATGCAATGTATAAGTTTTTATGTGGTGAACATAATAACTAAGCACAAATTTTCCATTGAGTTATATATTTGTCTAATAAACCAATGTGAAAATGGTGTAATAAATAACTCTCTCTCTCTCTCTCTCTCTCTCTCTATATATATATATATATATATATATATATATATATATATATATATATATATATATATATATATATTTATATTTGTTCTAAAACTTTCCAAAGGTGTCCTTAATGGTATAAATATATAGTAATATTGGTCTATATGGGATAAGTGGCATAAGAACTGGTGGAAGATATTATTTAATTTCATTTAAAGGAGTTTGACAATGTTTTTCTCATATAAATTTGGTACCTTTACTTAGAAATATAGGCAATGATTGTATTTTTTTATACTAACTAAGATATGAATCAATAAATGGCCTAAATTTCAACATTTAAACTTATCATTTATTTTAATCCGATAAGTGGAGGCATGCAATCAATGAATTTTATTTTCCTAGGATCAACCTAGATACCATATTTTAAGAAATAAAAATGAATAAATTTATATATGTGACACCAAATACATACTTATAATTTTATTGGATGTTTTATTTCATTTTTTATTCAAATCTTATTCTTAAATTTTGTAACATGGTCTTTACATTTATTTAATTTATCCAAATTAGCATCAATATAATAAAAAACAATATCATGTATGAAATTTTAAAATATGTATGTCATAGCCCATTAATAATTAGTACTAATGTTTTCATGTCTAAAAGGCATGAAAACATATCTAAATGTGCCCCATGTGGTGGTGAGCATAGTTTTATACTGATTTGTGGGGTAAATATTAAAATTAATATAGGTATAAAATCCATCAATGAAAGACATTATCTCATACCCAATGGTATAATCAACAATAATATCAATATTAGGTGTATGAAATTAATAATTTTTGTGTCCTCGATAAAATATCTAAATTTATTGTAAATGTGTATGTGCCCATTGGGTTTTTTAGCTAGGATGATGTTGGACATCTAAAATGAATAATCAATGGGTTGGATAAACCCCACATTAAATAATAATTATATTTCATCTTTTACTAATAAAATAACTTTAGGATGCATATTTCAAATCTTTTCTTAAATGGTTTAGCATATAGGTTAACAACTAGATTTCAAATTTTGATGGAGGGATCTATATTATGTATATAAGAGTAAACCTGCAAAAATAACTCTAAAAAATATTTAAAATTTCATATATGGTATTTATATTCTATGATATTAGTGATACACTAATTTAAAAAATTAAGGATATTATTTTAAGCCATATTGAAATTCTCTTGTTTCATCATTAAATAGTGTGGATTGATCCTCAATCTATGGTGTAGTAGGAAATGAATCAAACCATTTAATGGCATATCCTATTTGATATGAGAATGATCACGTTAAAAAAATCATGGTGACTAAGATAATATGGAATATTAATTTATGATGGAAATATAGGGAATCATCATAATATCCCACATATTCTTGAAGTGTTTCATCATTAGTAAAATTGTTAATTATAAGTATCATAGGTGTAATTTATTTATAATTTAAATTATGATATATAAGTTGTAAATATGAAACATTATAAACTTCATTTTTATGTAATGTAATATATTTTTAAATGTGAGTATGTAAAGTTTTATACATTAAAGAAAAATAATGACTACCAATATTAAGAGTTTCATTATCATATTGACAAGGGTTATCTTCAACTTTGGTGTATGAAATATATCCAAGACCTAGTTTTAATTGATGATAAGTGGTAAATATTGGTTAAATAATACCTTTATCATTTTTCATAATAGATTACCTTTGTATCCCATGTTTTTTTCATAAGTTTAACCTTTTCCATACTACAATTCTATATTTTTGATATGAACTACTAGATTGATTCAGTTGATTGGTATTGAATAAATTATATATCATAGGATTATTACAATTATATATGTAATATGATATTAAATTAATCATGGATTATGGGAAAGGTAACCCATAATCATGAGAAGTTCAATATAAACATCCAATACTAAATGTATGGATGACATATATATATATATATATATATATATATATATATATTCACCAAGACAATATGGTGTAAGATTTAACTTTTTTAAGTCTTTATCTATGTTTTGAGGTTTATAATAATCATATTAATTATATTTTAAAGTGTATTATCATCATTTATCTTACTATATTAACCTTCATCATATGTATGCATATCTTCTATAGTAGAGGTGTTATGTTTTTAATGAGGAATATTGGGGTGGGGAATACTACTTATAAGAGAGGTGTAAATGTATCCATAGTGTAATGTTTTAAATAATTTGTGTAATTTATAGGTAAAAACATTAATAACATGAATCCAAGGTTTACCAAGAAAAATATTCAATCTAACTTCATTACTTATTACTTAACATTTTCTAGATAGAGTTTTAGGCCTAACAACTATGTTTAATATAATTGTTACCAAAAGTTTATATGATTGATTATTTAATTATTTTATGATTATTTATTTATTTTATAACCATATATAAAATTTTAATATAATTACAACCAATATTTATTTCATTCAGGAATACCTCATTACATATGTTCAATATTGAATCATTACAATTAGGACCTTCGTGATTCTCAAATGATTGATTTTGACATAAATGTACAAGGGAATGTTTTGATAAATGATGTATTTATAAGGTAAATCATATAAATAAAAGGAAATGAGGTGTTAAATATTTTTAATATTTTTTTTAAATTGAATAAAAATAGTTTAGTTCAGTGTTTCTTGTTAGAGTGTAATCACACAAATAATCTCAAAATATGTATTTAAAAGTGTTTTATTTGTTAATAAATTATATCATAGAGAACTTGGATAGAGTAATATAAATTTGGTTCTTAAGATAATATAGCTCTAGTGATTTAATCTAAATATTAGGAGGAGATTAGAGATTATAACTTAAGGAGGGGTGTTTTTGTTTCTCCACCTTAATAATCTAGATGAGAGTGTGTGACACTGCATTTCCTACCTCTTCATATCATTACAACCTCTAACTCATAGTGAATCATCATAAAATAAAAGATATAAGGAATAATACTAAGAGGAGAGAAATTAAAGATATAAAGTTCTAGGATATCATTACATAAATAATTGTAAAAAAACCTATCATGTTTCAATCTATTAAATATAATTCTATGATAAATGAAAGGAAATAAACTGGCCACTAATGATAAAATTTTGTATAAAAACTATATGAACATGTAAATAATAAGTAATATAATTACTTTTTAGAAATTAATATAGTAGATAAATAGGATATACCCATGATGTAAAATAAGAAACATAATCTGAAGCATGAGATATTGAGGGGAATCAAACCAAGGGTAAACATAGTCATAATCATTCAAGACAAGGGAATCCTAGTAACAACGAATAAATAATAAAATGGTTTATATAAGATCTTAAAATAATAAATAATAAACAAAAACCCAAATCACATATTAAAATAGAGGATTAGACCGTATTTAAAAACATTGAAAGGTTTATAAATTCAATGAATATATTTGTATGCACTAATTTATAAAAAAATGGATAGAAATATGAAAGTATAAACATGTGATGTGAAAGATAGGTTTTTATTATATAAATAAAGAATAGATATACAAATTATAAATGAAATTTTGAAATAATAATTCAACCCCTATGAGGAAATTTATAGAATGTATTAGTTTTCATATAATGTAAGGGTTCAATAATTTGTTTTAACTATATATATTTTAGGGGTAGATATAACATTCATAAATGACTATAACTAAGGCTATATTATATCTAAAATATTAAATAAAAAAACATAATTAGACCTATAAAATATATTATAAATAATAAATGACATAATATGTAAATAGTTAAGGAAAAGAATAATAATGAAATTATGAAGGATAATATAATCTAACACACCTAAGCAAAATCATGGGATTCTAAACTAGATAACTAATATTAAAAATAAGATAAAACTATGTGTAATATTTATATCTCAAAAACTCAAATTATAAAATTAGTGATTTGCCTATAACCATCTATCCTACCCTAGTTTGATTCAATAGACCACCAAATTGGTACTTGACAAGTTTTGAACTTGTCTTCTATAACCAAATCCACCTTGTGCTAATTTTTAAGTTATATAAATTTATGGGCATATGTTTATCATATGTTAAGAATATCCTTATGTTCACTTCACCGTTTTATTGAGAAAAATTATTTGAATGATATTTTTGTTTTCTTTACCTAATTAATCACAAATTATTACAACAAGATTATATAAAATAAATGGGTTAGTTGGCTCATGTAACATTATTTAAGAGTTGAAATTACATATCTTTCATGCATAGAATCAACACAAATATATTTCTAGTTTAATTTAAATGAAAATTTGAAAGTGAGCACTCAACCTCCCCTACCTAGGTGAAATGCAACAATATTACATTAACCTAATACTTCTTTAGATATAATATTAAACTAAATCCTTGTTGGAAAATCCTTAAGAAAAAAATATAGCAATAAAGTGTGAGATTAGACTTGAAATACTTATTTCTCCCTTAATTCTCATTATTGAAATGATTTTAAAAATATTGTATGTATAGATGTACCATGTTTGAATGAAAAACTTATTGAAAGGTAAGTTCATGAGTAAAACATGAAATAAGTTATAATAATGAGTCAAAACATTGAAAAAAATAAAAATAGGGAAAACGGGTCCATAAAAAGATAAAGGCTAGATTTCACAATTTGTAAATATAATTAGAAAATAGTTGATAGTTAGAGGTGAATTGATAAATCTATCCTAGGAATGAAAAAATAAAATCACAAAGGAAAATGAAACATGAGCCTCCAAGGAAAAAATAAGAAAAAATAAAATAAAATGGAACAATATGGGGCCACATGAAGAAGAAGAAAGAGAGGAAGAAAACACATAAATCACTAATAAGACGTAGTTTATGTATGCAATGGTAAAGGATTATCCTAAAACTATGCTATCTCTAAACATCAAGACTCAAATAGAGTTAATCAAATAGAGTCCAATGATATGTAAAATTTGGGATATGACCAATGGATATGTAGACCTAGCAATAGGATCAACTTTATCACCAATGTAAAAGTAAATGGTTCCAAATCCTTCCAACCTAACTGTAAATACACATATATAGTACAAGTTTCATTTTATATATTATTTTGCATTGATTCAAATGTATATACCTTTTGATAAAATGTTGAGTACTTAGTGGTGTGGTATTTCATGGGACCATTAGGATCCATATATTTTTATTACATTGTCTAATCCTTTGCTATTTATTTTTACTGTTGTAATTTATCTACCTTGTGGTAGCCATCCCTAGTCCTTTTATTAGTTTTTAAATGTTTTAAGTTAGTAGACACTACTATTCACCTTAGGACACTAGCAACATTGCTAGTGTCCAAAGTCAATGGTACTATCCTTATAATTTTCTCTATTTATGTACTTTTTATCTTATGACCATTTGTTAAGGCTTGTATGTTTTTTATTTTGGTATTTTTATGCACCAATGATTATTTAATTGAATTCAAAAGGTTCCACATACATACAAAGTCAGGGCACAATAAAAAATATTAATCAAACATATTAATTAACATACATAATTTTTAATAATCTATTAAATTAGATATTATATCAATCTGTATAATACTAAAGTCAAAAGTATTACAAATGGTTAAATTTCACTTGCACTACTTGTATCATGTGTTATAATAATATAAAAGGCGTATAGTTTCATAAAAAACATACAAACACACACCTAGGTGGGAGAAATACATGTGAGTATGAGCCCCTCCTTTGAGTACATGGATATGTACGTAACACATAGAAATAATATGGTTTATATCATTATCTTGAATCATGTGCTAACCCATTTTTAATGAGAAAAATATGTAAAAGAGGAAAGAGCTATAGTTTTGAGTTATACACAATCATTCAAATTATATACACACATTCTAGACACATCAAAAAAAGGTGATAGAAGAAATAGAAAGGTCCAAACGGTGATTTTTTAATATAACAAAAAAAATTAAAGGACCATTTTGTTGAGATATGGACAAATTATTTTATGTAAGTATTCATAGGTCAACCCAAGTGTCTAGGCCTAAATAAATAATATTTATAGAATTTGATGAATAGATCTTGAGTTTCATCTTACTTGTTTCAATATTTACACAAATTACATCTTATTACACATCTAAAAATAATCCATGTATTATCCTTTCCATGTGTTTCAGTTATAATAATATCAATTGGCATTGTAATTTCTATAATTAATAATTTTACATATTCAATAAATTTGTGATATATGAATAAGTTTAATTAGACTACTCTATATTAGTTTTATGCATTCATTTTATTAGGTGATTCTACCCTTTAACCATAAAAATAAAAATTTAAAATGGTTAAACATTTGGTGAACATTACACCTATGATTTAATAATGTAAAATGCTATCTTCATTTATGGTTTCTTCCAAAAAAATTTCATATTGTTTTATTTATTTTTTAGATTTGATTTTTCTTGCATGTGAATAGTAAAAATGATGTTTGTTCTCTTTGTTGAAATAGGACTTTTAATATTTATTTTGGGTGTGTTTAGATTTAAAACCCTAAATTTGCATGCTCCTAGTGACATATTTAAGGAGCCTCATCATTTATATCCTATATTTAATCTTCCTAATGATAAATACATTAATTATGAGTATTTTATTTGTAGAAAAAAATGTAATACCCAACATTCCTTTGAAACAACTCCTTACAATAATGATAATAAAAATACTGAATATGGGAAAACTAATAGTATTATTTCTTATTCCCATTATAATTATGATTGTGATTCCACATAATTCTAAGAGGATCGTGAAGGGCCTAATTCTCTTATTTATCCTACATTGTGTATCTTATAATATAATGATAAGGTGATTGAAGACACATTAAGTATACTATTTATTAGTGAATTACATATAATTCAATGTTATAAAATAACATTCATGAAAATATTATTATAAATATTGAACATATCCATATTTCATGCATATAGAATTCCAATGATGCACCAATAGTTGAGTGTAAATCTTATTTATTTAATGATGAAAATGTTATAAAAAATTAATGTTTTCTTTCTTTGAAAAACATTGAAAATGTTAACAAAAGTGAAGATTTTATTCCTTATTTACCTCACGTAAATGATAATAGTAAAAGTGCTTCTCTTTCTCTAGATCTCAATGATATAAATGTGTACTAATTATCTCCCTATCAATTTAAGTTGGAAAAATGAAAATGATAATACTAGTCAGAGTAAGTTAGATGCATGTTCTTATCCTCTTACCTCAATTCAAAATAGACAACAAAGCATATTTTCTAAAGATTTCATAATGAAGCACCTTTTGAAATTAAGTAATAAATATTCACCTAAATATGCATATGTTATTTATTTTGATGTTCCTTTCTCATATGATAATGATGTATCTCAAGTAGAAAGTAAAAATTCATGTTATATTACCTAATCCTTTGATTTCAAAATTGAAAGTGAAACTTGATCTTTTTACTCCTATGATGACATTTCAAAAAAATGGAAAATATTTCTTTTTCTCCCTGCATATTTTCTACTCAAAATCATGTTTAAATTATATATGAAGATAATAAAATTAAATTTTGCATTACCCTTGAATGTAATGAAAATTCACGTACTCAAACTATCATCCATGATTTTGGTATCAATCTTCATGACACATAAAATGATATACTTACCTCTCTTGAATCAGCATGTAATATGAAAGATATTTTCCACAATATTTTGAGATCACGTAATGATCTAACCTTAGAATTTAATGATAGTTATAAATAAGGAATTATTCCCATGTTCCATATGGATGGTAGATTATAACCTATTATTGCATCTTAAAACTATACAACCATTCCCCTAGTGACATTCTATCTATGATGGATATTATATGAGATCTTAAAAATCAAGTGACAACCTATAAATTACAATTAATTTTACATGAGGTTAATATTCATGATAAAATTATAGAAGATAAACCCATTATAAGATATGTATTTAACCATAATTATCCTATTTTTCTTTATGTCTATGTTAACTTAATTCAAAGGTCAGGGAGACACTAAAAATTACTTGAAATATTATGTACATATCTTTGATCATTCAGATAAATATGGAAACTTATTAAAATCCTTCTATAGAAGTTGAACACAAGAGGCTAATGATTGGTTCTCTAACCTTCCAAATGGTTCCTTACTAACTTATAATAAACTTGAAGACATATTTTTATTTATTTTCAAAAGTATAAAATACCTAACTTATCATTAGAACATTTGTGAGGCTTATCACAACATGACAATGGGTATATTCAAAATTATGCCATATGACTTAAGGATGCATTATATTCATTTAACTATGCACCATCATACTTTAATTCTCAATTATATTTAATATGGTCCTTCTTTCTCCACATAAAGATAGATCATTTCATATGGCTTTTGCTTCATTTGATATTTTATACATGGATGTCCATAAATATGCATGTGCATTAAAAACATCAATAATAGCTCACCTTTATCTTAATATAAATAAAAATATGTTACAAAAAAATCCTACAAAGCAAGTAAATGACTCAAAGAGGTTCAGGAGCCATCTCATATTCCTTCTTCCAAAACAAAAGTGCATTCCAAGGAACAAATAGTAAAATTTTTACATAGAGGGAAGGACTTCACATACATAATACCTCCTATAATTAAAACACATAACTCTCATAATATGTGGTTACTTTATTTTGACTAGTTAAGGGATAGACCACATGATATATTACATAAAATATTGGATAAATAATTTATTACTCTTCCTCCAAATTATTACCATCCACCATACAGATTTGAAAAGGTTATAGGATAATTTTTTAATTACAATGATATTAATGGTAATATCATAAAAAAAGTTTTTTATTTAAATAAAAATATTTCATAACTTGTATATATACAAGTTACTTTTCATAAAGAGATAAAAATGTCTCCTTACACCACTTCTTTTATAGGTCGTTATAGGATGGGTGTGACATTCCGTGCTTCTCCTACTAAGGAATGAATATTTTATCATCCCTTCTATAATATAATCACTATAATAAGTATTTTCACAAGGAACCACTCTATAAACGTTGATCTCTCCCACACTGACCCTACTAAGGAACCATTAGTTGATCAAGCTCTCACTATAGGTGCTCTTGGAAAAAAATAGAAGCAAATATTATAAAATACATTCATGTTGTGACACATATGTTTAATATGTGGCACATATGGATACCTAAACCAATTCAAAAGGTTACATATGAAGGAAATACATTTAATACTTATAGAGATACACTAGGTATTTTATTATTGTATAAATTAGAAGCATAATTATCACATGATCATTATAGTCAAGCATTTTTATTCCAAACTAGATTCCATTATGTATAATTATTTTCATATTAATCACTAAATTAAAAAAATGATAAAATATTAATACTTTAACATATAATCAAATATCACATTTAAAACATAAAACATACACACAATCAAAGCATTAAAATGTATAAACTTAAACTTAGATCCACTTTGATAAAAAAATTAATAATGGTATCATCATTTTAAATATTGACCAAATGTTTGTACAAAAAATTAAATCATATATAAGGGCATATTCTTAGGAGTATAAAATTCATAATCACTATCAAGATCCAGTGACCTCATAGCTCTCGATGCCAAGGCCCTGACATTGCACCTAGGATTGAGATATTGAGACTTCTAATGTAATATATATTCTATAACTCTTATTTTATGTAGATTTTGGTCATGATAATAACAAAAGGATTCATACTTGTCAATATAAACCTACATCACCTTGGTGGAACTCTTGTCAGGACTATACTATCTATCTAACTTGGCATACATCCCATCCTACTTAGCAACCATTGTGTGGTATGTTGAAAATGTTCTATCCATAATATAAAATAAGTGTGCATGGCTAAATGAAATATAAACTACCATATCCACAAAACCATCACCTATAATATCCATGGTCACACTAAGTATCATATCCCACAAGGCATGATATACCATCATGAACCACTCTTACTTACCTAATATTAATTTAAACAAGTTAAAAATCACATCTATTTCTCAAATATAATCTACTAGATATCATAAAATTAAACCATAAAAAAATAATCTACTTACATGTGGATCTAATGGGAACCTTATCCAAAGGCTATGAACCTATAGGATCTTTTACACTTCTACCTCCTCTATCTCCACCCGATGTTATAGGTATAACACCAGGGCAAAAAAATAATAGGAAATAATAAGGTCTAATAGGAACTAGACCACCACCTTATATAATCATCTATGCACCTTGCATCATTACCTTTAGAAAAATAGACAAGATGACACATTTCCATAAGGGAAAAATGCAAGATATATAGTAATGGGGGAATACTTATCATTCAACCTATGGTCAACTCTATCTATTTTATTGCATATATAGGGATCAAAATGGAATTCCTATTGAATGTTGAATTGTCTCAACACATGATCCTACTAAAAATGTTCATAAACACTTGGAAGATGATAAAATAACCACATATTAACATAAACACATTTTTAACTCCCAAGTATCCTCAAAACACCCTATAAAAGTCCTATATAGACGCCAAATAATTTGTGTAGGTGTCAGTCAATCAAGTATCATGTGCTACTCCATAATTAGATGTACCCTACTCTACGGTAACACTTATTATGTAGAAAAAACCTATGGATGGGCTCAAATATATAGGGGTACATGAATGAAACATATAAATAATATATGCTCATATGCCCATACATGGATAAGGGTAGCTATACCCAATCCCCCACCCTACATCTCTAAAAAAAATTGATAGAAATCTTTGTTTAAATGGGATACTATGGTGTGCCCCTAGGAATACCAAGTACCTTGATGCTCAATGTTCCAAATAATATGATATATAGGATAGGATATAGCTAGCCCAATACCATCCATAACTAAACAAGATCCTAATAAATAATAAATAAATTTACATAAGTGTGAAACATTAGATATAATAATATCTTCCACATATACTATGTTATAATTCTCTCCCTCATCCACTCAATAACTTATAAAATATATATGTTTTGTTTGCATTAATGTGTGTGTGTGTGTGTGTGTGTGTGTGTGTGTGTGTGTGTGTGTGTGTGTGTGTGTGTGTGTGTGTGTGTGTGTGCGTGCGTGCATGCGTGTGTGTGTGTGTGTGTTTAAATGGTATACTATGGTGTGCCCCTAGGAATACCTAGTACCTTGATGCTCAATGTTCCAAATAATATTATATATAGGATAGGATATAGCTACCCCAATACCATCCATAACTAAACAAGATCCTAATAAATAATAAATAAATTTACATAAGTGTGAAACATTAAATCTAATAATATCCTCCACATAGACTATGTTATAATTCTCTCCCTCATCCACTCAATAACTTATAAAATATATATGTTTTCTTTGCATTAATATATATATATATATGTATATGTATATATATATATATATATATGTATATATATATATATATATGTATATATACATATGTATGTATATATATATATGTATATGTATATATATATGTATGTATATATATATATATATCTATGTATATATATATATACATACATATATATATATACATATATATATACATACATACATATATATATATACATATATATACATACATACATATATATATATATACATATATATATATACATACATATATATATATACATATACGTATATATATATATATATACATATATATATATATATATATATATACATATACATATATATATATATATACATATATATATATATATATATATATGTATATATATATATATATCTGTGTGTGTGTGTGTGTGTGTGTGTGTGTTTAAATGAGATACTATGGTGTGCCCATAGGAATACCTAGTACCTTGATGTTTAATGTTCCAAATAATATGATATATAGGATAGGATATAGCTACCCCATTACCATCTAGAACTTAAAAAGATCCTAATAAATAATAAATAAATTTACATAAGTGTGAAAAATTATATCTAATAATATCCTCTGCATAGAATATGTTATAATTATCTCCGTTATCCACTTAGTAAATTATAAAATATATATGTTTTTTTTGCATATATCCATTGATACCAACTCATGATACTTGGGTCCTCTACCTTGTAATATACAACTATAATACTTGGTATATATCCTCCAATGTCATAATTATATCCCCTATTAGATGATAATAATTTTAAGTATTAACATTACACAAGTCATATAATGTTATCATTTAAATTAATATCATAGCTCACTTTCCCTGATAATCCAATATGAACCAACCCCACCTAATCAATAATGACCTAATATGTGAAATTTAATCCCATATCCAATAGGGTAGGTAAATGCATCCCATATCTAAACTCATGGATATGAATGTCCTTCTCTAAAAAAAACTAGAAAAAATGAATGTTAGTAATTGATCCCATAATAAATTATCAATTAAAAATAACCAATCCAATAAAACATAGTTGGACATTAGTATCAAACACTACCATCAGTTTTGGATGAAATCATAGGATAGTAATATAGAATTAGCATTCTACCATTTGATAACTACATGATATCATCCCAAATACCAATGGTATTATCCATTAAAAAAATTAAATGCCAAAAATAAGATCAAATTAAAAATTCCATAAATATGAAACTATGAGAAATTAAAACTTACTAGCTCCTATAGATCCTATCCTCCCAAAGCAACCCATAGGATATCGAATCACATTGGACAAACCACTTTACATTGGTTCATTATAAAAAATACCTTCATAGCACTAAATTTTTAAAATGTAAAAATAAAAATGAAATAAATCATTTTCAAAATTTATATATAATAATTAAATTTTCAAACATTGTTCACACTTGAAAATGTAATATCTCTAGCACCATGTATTCACATTAAAAATCATGAATTTTTTTTGGATATATATAATTATCACTTCCATACTATGTCAATCTCATGGTCAATTTTTAAGAGTTTAAAAATACCTAATTCTTCTCCATTTCATACCCAAGTTCAAAATCTTTTTTCAAAATTCAAATGTTTTTTACAAAATATACAAAAGTTACTAAGGCATGACACTGATACATAGTTTAATCCTATACACTTGGTACATATATAGTTTGGTTGCTTATTTAATTATGATGAGGTAATTATTAGCTTCTATTTACCCTGATCCTAAAAGAATGGGACATATTAGTGGGGGCATATCATAAAATTCGTGACTCTAAATTTACTCAATTTTTAGAATGTGACATAGTTTACATGATTTAAATATACACTTGGGTCATAATAATATACATTTGGTATCAATTTTCATAGATTTGGGACATACTTTTTTAGATTATTGATAGATATTATACATAGTTATAGATAAGAGGTTACATGTTGTAAATACTTCATATTTCGATATACTTTAGGTGCATATGTTATGTAAGTCAACCAAAACCAATTTCAAAATGCATATTCAAATAAATAATTCAAGTCATAGTATACATGATAGTGGGTATGAATGTAGTTCATTCCTCATCTCATTTACAAAGATGCATTGATTTCCTTATTTAGATTACATAATCATATTATTTTACCAAGATGCATTGATTCTTCAAAAATTTCAAATTAAATATTAAAAACAACTAAAAAGTATCACCAATATCTCACTAAGAAGCACCATTTTAAACATTTATCTATTTTCAATAGTGGGTTCCCTTGAGTATCATGGTCAATATTCAACACCCTTGATGACCTAGTACTAATCTCCTTATCTAGGTAGATATGGGTATACCACTTAACCTTGTATATATTACTATGTCTATATCTAACCTTGAGTTATGTGGTTAAATTTAAATTCTTTATATAGCCTATAACCACTCTTTGTATACTAGGTTAGGTGCATGATCACCTCCCCTCCTTTTCAAGAATCATCTCTAAGATACAACACACTTGACCACTTATGGACTTATGCATTTCTTGGATAAGAAATGGATTGAATGCCAAGAACCTTTCTACTTATCCATTCTCCATTGTGGGAATAACACTCTAGAGACATCCCTATGTATACAATTTATGGGTGTATTCTTTTCATATTAATTATTTTTATTGTTACTTTTATTATTGATCATTTTAAAATTATATACACTAATTATACTATAATATGATTTTCGTTTCAAGATAGGAGATACAAAGTCAAGTTGGAACTATAATTAAGACAAGGCGTGTTTTCATACTAAGGTATTAACTTCCTCTAATTCTATTATTTTATTTCTATGCACTTAATAGATAAAACTAGGGGGGATATAGATACACATGTTTGGTACAAGTTTCATTTTATAATTATTTTTCATATCTTTGGATGTATATCCATTTTGGTGGAAGGTTGAGTACTTAGTGTCACAGTCTTGCTTTCAACCATTGGGATTCATGGATTTTCATTAGATTGTTTAGTCATCTCCTAATTTATTTTTATTGTGTTGCACTTTACCCATCATGTGGCAGGGATATCTAAGTCCTTTATTTTTTGTTTTGTGTTTTAAGATAGAAAACACTACAATTCACCTTAGTACACTAGTGATGACACTAGTGTCCAAATTAAATGATAGTGTCCTTACTTGTCCTTTTATGGATTTACATAATTTTCATCTTCTGACTATTTGTTAAGATATATATGTTTTTTTTTAGGTTTTAATGTACCACTAGGTTTTAACTAGAATTCAAAAGGTTCCCTACATATATAAAGCTAAGGAATGGTAATAAATATCAAGAAAGACTATCAATTATCACATACATAATTTATTTAAAATATATTGAATTAGCTATTATATCAATCCACATAACTTTGAAGTTTGAAGCATTAAAAATTGTCAAGTTACACTAGCATTAATTATACCATGGGTTACAATAGGAGATAGAGGATATAGTTTTACAATCAATGACTGCTGTCACCAACCCATTCATTTTATAAATTCATTTGGTTGATGTCATTAAAAATAGGGCCAATGTCTAGCTATTTTATGCAATAAGGTGTGAAATTTGTTGCTAACAATTGTGTTTTGAGGGATTTTTTATGTGGATCAATGAATTCTAAGGTTCTAATTTAATTAATTGAAATATTATCTAATTACTTAAAATGAAAACATTCTAATATATAATTGAAATTATGAAATAAAATCAATTTCTTGTAAAGAAACACACTCTTGTTGTAAAGGGAATTTATTGGAACACATTTTCGTTATCAATGAACACACACTTTAATATATGTGCTAAATTCAACATGATTTTAATTGAAATAATTTAAGGAATGTAAAATTTTGGAAAATGATGTAAAAAATAAATTGAATTAAACATGCATAAAGAGAAAGAATTATAGGTTAAGTAATCCACACTTATAATATAAACATTCTTAAAATAATCATAAAACAACTACTATAAATATAAAGGAAAAATATCAAATAAGAATCCTACTTCACTGGGTGAGTGGGCCCTTACTCTCCCTTAAAATAGGATTTGAAACACTCTTATACTATTAGGAACATTCAAAGCTTAATTAATTTTGGAATAAAGGTTACAATCTATAAATACTCTCTTACTTATTTCTCTTGTCTGCTACTACCATTCTCTTTCTTTCAAAAACTTCTCTTTCTAACATATCCAAATAACAGACATATATTGTTCTAATTTATCATTCTTATAACTCTTATTGAATAAAATTAATAAACTAAAAAGAATACAACTTAAATCTTTTCTCATTTTAAAAATAGAAAAGAGGTTACAACCATTTTCCACATTTCAAGATGAAATAGTGCAAAGTCTAGTGAAACAACATGCATGCCCAACTAGTTACAATATATTGATGGTTAAAACATATTCTGATCTAGTAGCCAAAAATCCCATAATAATTATAATGGTGCTCATACAAACATACTATAAGTAGAATGTCTATTAATTTAATGTTATATTGGTTAAGTATCTCAATGACCTATAATTTCTTAAAAAAGGCCATGACCTTTCTATACAAGATGTATACAATATTATATGATCAATAAAATGCCTTCAAAAAACTATATTTATGACTAGAATAATAATGGAACATCATCTACTATACTCTAGAAGTTGATTAGAACTCATCTATTTTAGTTTAGAGCTCGATTATTGTACTATGGAGCTTCATTATTGAATGTCATATCTTCACTATTAGACTCTAGAGCTTATTTGTTGGACTCCAAAGCTTCATTGTATAACCTCAATGTGTGTTAAACCTAATTATAAGGGTTTTATTAATTGACAAAAATTATAACATTCAATCTTGATGCATTCATATAGACTGTACATGCAAAACTAAGGGATAACAATGTAAACTATTAGAACATAGTGGTCAAAATATTTGCATTGACTCACACAAGCTAACTAAAATACAAGTACCTTTATCTAGTTTAGAATAAAAATAAGCCATAAATACATAAAATATCCATTACAAGAATGGATATTATTAGGTAATGTCATTGTTATTACTTAGTTATAATGAGCCATAAAATTGACTTATCATTTCCCCTACACTTTATTACTTCGAAGTCCTCTTGCAAGCTACTATCCTCCTTGTTCATGGTCAAGAACCCTTATTTCCAATCTTTGACTAAGATCATAGATATCCATATAGGTGGTCCAATATTTTTTATCTAGAGTATTGAATCCCATATACATTTAAACTAATGTTTTTCATCTTTAAAACTACTCAGAGGTTTGATTAGATGTGTTTTGACAAAGTGACATAGGAGTGAGAATGAGAGAGGGACCTTCTTCTCATGCCAACCCATTTTTGGCCCTATGTCTATTGATTTAGACAATTAATTCAAAATGGATTAAGCTCTTCATATATTTCAACAAAGATTAGTGTGGGAGATTACTTCCCTTTTCTTCAAAGGAATGTTTAATGTATCCCACCATTTGTCATAGGCTACTCATATTTCAGAAAAATGTAGCTACATATATTATTCAAAATCCACAATACTCTTTTGCAAGATTTGAAATAATTTTTCATTAAGGTCTTTATGGTGAAAAATAAATCAAAATTATTTTCAAAATGTACCCTTAATAGGAAATTAGGGTCTCATGTAGAGTATTATTATTTTATATATATGGAAATATTCGTTAGTCCTCTCATTCCATAAAAATCGATTCTATAGATTAGAATTGAAAGCTTAGCTAATATTTTAATATAAAGAGGTTAATCATAAACCCATACATGTGTCATAGAAGACAATTTCATAAATATATTTCACATAATATGGTTTTTTACTATGTGGTGCTAGTCATATAGGCCTCTATGAATTCTTTTTCATCTTCAAGATCATGAGACAAACCACAAGAAATCCCTAATAACTGCCATCTATGAAATTATTCTTTGAGAAAAATGCTATATGAAGATGAAGTTCATATACATGCTCAAATATTTTTTCCTATTCATGATCTATTTGAATGGACAATTCTACCTTTTCTTATTTCTTTGAATCATCAAGATCTACCTTTAATTTATTATTTTCTACTTTGAGCCTCCTTAACTCCTAGAATATTTCATGCTAAAGGGCCATAATGTCTTGATAATAAAATAATGTTTGGACCCCTTGGTCTACTTTAAATTTAGGCTTAATTTACTTTAATTTTAGAAATACTACCTCATTATCTTTTTTTAAATACTTATTTTGGGCTTCAACTAATTCTATTTACATAGATGAGATAGTATTGTCCTCACCTTACAATTTCATTTTAAGGAAGGAAATATTTTATTCTTCTTGTCTGATGATAGTTTCAGCCTTTGAAAGGAGGAAGTATTGATATACTTCTACCTCATCATCATGATTAAAATATTAAACATTTTCTTTTTCCATTAGGGCCTTTCCTCTATGAAGTGGTGGATGGGATGAAGATGGTGGAGGATGTGAATGTGAAGGATATTCTAGTACAACTTCCTTAAATACTTATACCATGGTGTTTATCTATTATATTACTATTTAGGTTCCTCTCTAATTTATCCATGTCTTGATTCTTTTGTGATTTCTTCATCTATAGGTTCTACCTTAACTCTTTGAATCTCTATAAGATATCCCTGACTTAAATTTCCCAACATCTCAACAACATCAATCTCTTGATATTCATCTACATGTACGATCAACCTTCTTATATTATGTGGTTGAATTGTAGGTCTAGGTTCTTATGAATCACTTATTCTTATAGAATATTTTCTTATAATATTGGGTGAAGTGACCTTTAGATATGGTATATCTTTATTATATATATATATATATATATATATATATATATATATATATATTCTTAAGTAGTGAATGTCTAAAGAGAGACTTTGGATCTTGATTTTAAAACCCATATTAGTTTCCTTTTCTACATTATCTTTAGAAATGGTTATTCTATGTAAATTCCCTCTTTTGTGTTATACCTTGGTGTTTGGGATACATAAAGATATTTTCTCTTTAGATTAACATAATTTTAAACTTATTCTTCAATAATTCTTCCCATGTATCTTATCCATCTTATTATTTCATAAAATGATGTTTAAAAATCACTTTAATCTTGAGAGTTCACTAATCACCTGGATTGTTACTGGAATTCAAATAATTTTCACTATGGTGTAGTCATAATAAATATTGGAGATGAACTCCTTGGTTATATTTTAATCATATCCTCAAAATTTATGTGGGAATTTCAACCATCCTACCTCTTCAAAAAAAGGGATCCATTGCCCCATCATCTAATATAAAATCTACAAACTAAGGCTCAAACATTTTCCTTTAACCCATTTCTAAAATTTATAAATCTTGGCGAAATGTAATAATAAGTTTCTCAAGAATTTTTTATCAAGGGAGAGTAAACATTTTATTTATGATAAGAATCTATTACACTAGAGTGAGTTTAAAAAAGTATGACATGTTTGGTATTAAATTTTTATGTCATTTCTCCTATCTTCAAGATATGTTAAGCTCTTGATAATACATGCCCAATAGAGAGAAAGAGGTCAATCAATACATGTAGGGTGATGTGTAAATGATTTACAATATTTCCCTTCATCTTTTCCATGTTTTTGGTATTACATCATCCTCCCCAATCATTACTTCAAGTGCATTGAGTGGAAAATTTCCATCATTTATCCTTCTAACTACTTTATTCTCTCATTATTTCCCATTATGTCAAAAGGATGACATCATTCCTCCTTTTTTATAAAATTACATCTTTTTGGTATGTCATACCTTGCCTTGGAAATTATAAATTTTACTTTTAAAATAACATTTTAGCTCATACCCCTTATTTTTGGGACACATTCCATTTTTAGATAGTCTCCCCTCAAGGATGGACAAATATTACATTTAATTACTAAAATCTAATCCGACACATAGAAGAGTAAAGTGCAATATACCTCAGTTTATTATGATGTTGTATATGTTCCTTAGACTACCACTTGTCTGATAATGATCAAACTATGTTATCTAATTGAGAAGCATATACAACATAGTATAAACATCAATTTTATTACTTTGTTCCTTTGAGAATTTGTCATTACTAGTTTTCAACTTTTCATTTTCATTTTTTAATTTTAATTTTTATTACTTTTCAAAAAAATTGGAGAAGGAATGCCATTTCCAATTTTCAATCCTTACCTTTTATTGGGAAGATGACTTCCATTTCTAGTTTTCAAACCTACCTCTCACTTGGGATTTAGTCCTCATTATTTGACTATGATGGAAGAAAAAGGTTCTTCCCCATGGACAAATTTGTCTTGAGACTAAATTTAATGAAAAAATACTCTTTACTTGGAGGCTATTTATATAATCTTAGTCTATTTTCATTGACTAAGTATGTATTCTTATTTATATCTATTGATAAAATCTGAACTAACCCATTATCACATATATTTTCTAATTGTTAGAGTCCCAAGCATCTAGTCTTTAGCTTCCCTTTATAGTGTTGAAACTTAGAATCAAATAGCAAAACCTAGTTTCTTTATTTGAATCTTATTTCTTTAATATGGTTGGCATGACACTACTTTATATTATGTTTTATAATTTATGTCTATTGTAAGAGTTACATTATCATTTCATCCAATTTATTGAGCCGAATAATTCTCTTTCTATGATTCATCAAGATCTATACCCACTTCTTCTATTGTTCTCAAAGTTTACAATTCAATTTACATGGGGAGTAGAGGCTTCTTTCCAAACACAAGTTCAAAAGGTGATAAATCTTGGGTGGAATTACATGTTTTATTATAATCCCATACTAATTTAAGTATTTTTTTTCCTAATATTTAATGTTGATGTTGACTATCTTAGTCAATATGTTATCTAACTATATATTGGTAACTTCAACCTATCAACTGACCTATGGATGATTTGGATATGACTTATAGTGGCTGATTTGGTAGTGATATATGAATGATTTAATAATATAAGACATTAATTTAGTACCTTGTCATATAATATGGCCCTTGGTACTCCAAACTATTACATAATTTTGTAATATAAAAAATTAGCAACTAGATCTTCTCTTTTAAATGGGATAGTTTGAACATATGCCCATTTAGTGACATAATAAATGAATACAAGTAGGTATTCCTTCCATTGATATTGTGGCTTAACAAGACCAAACAAATCCATTCCATATTTATAAAAGGTCTTAGAACCACTTGAGGATGAAGAGTACTTTCATTGGATAATGTTGGTTTACCCATCCTTTGACAAGGATCACATTGCCATACATATCTCTTCACATTCCTATGAAGTGAAGGACAATAGTGCATAGTCCAAAACATATTATGGATAGTATTATTGAATGAATAATGTACTTCTTTAAGTTCATCATGATAATCCATTATGATTTCATAAGTTTCGTCCTCTCTTATACACCTGCAGAGCACATGTTTAGGTCCACACTTAAACAAAACACCATTAAGATGCTAAAAATTATTACCATCTCTAATTAAACATTTCCTTTCTTTGTGAGTAAATTTTTAATTAAAAATACCTATGTGTAAGTATTTTTTTATGTCATCAAACCATGTTGAATGTGTTTAAATTATGAACAAATGCTCATAAATAAATTTGTCTTCCATTGTCTTTTCTTCACTTAAAACATTTGATAAAAATTTAGAAACCACATTATATTTTCCAAGTTTATCAATAATACTAATGTCAAACGTATAAAAAAGTAGTAACCATCTAAGGATCCTACCTCTAACCACTAGTTTCCTCATTAAATATATTATGATTAGGTGATATGTGTAAACATATATCTTGTATCCGGTGATCTAGTGCTTGAATTTGTTCATTGCATATATAACAACTAGGAATTATTTTTTAGTGTTTGTATAATTTATTTTAGTGGGGATGATATTATTTATGATATAATATATGGAATACATTTTTTCTTTATCTTTTTATGCAAGGACTACACTCATAACATTATTAGAGGCATATGTATAAATATAGAATGGCTGCTCCTAGTTAAGACCTCTCAAAATTTGAGAAAAAATAGGTTTATCCTTTATTGATTCAAAGTTTTATTTATCATTTTTTAGTCCATATGAAATCACTATCTTTAGTAAGTAAGGAAAACATAGGTTCAACTATTTTGTTGAAGTCTTATATAATTTTTTTCTAATATCATGCATGTCACAAGAAAATTTTGATATCAATATGAGTTTTAGGATTAGGTAGATTATAAATGAATTCAATATTCTTAGGATCCACTTGTATACCCTAAGATAAGATGTGATATCCTATAATAATTTCTTGGTCAACCATCATTAAATATTTTTCATGACTTAAGGATAGTTGATGTTGCTCACATCTAATTAAAAATTTGTCTAGGTTGTTTAAATATTCATCAAAAGACCCACCATGCATGGTAAAGTCATCCATGTATACCTATACATTATTTTTTTTATATCAATAAAGATGCAAGGATACCCTTTTAAAGGTGGTTGGTGCATTATAGAAACTAAAGGGTAACACTTTATAGGAAAATGTTCCTAAACTAAATGTAAAGGTTGTATTTGCATGGTGTTTTGGGGCTATGATTATTTGATTATATCCACTAAACCCATATAACAATGAGAAATAATTTTTCCCATCTAGATTATCTTATACCTAATCTATGAAACGTAAGTGAAAGTAATCTCTCATGGTGGATGCATTTAATTCTCAATAGTTTAAACATATTATCCACTTGCCATTTTTTAAGTACTATCATAAGTGGTGATACCCACTAACTATTTTAAATGGGGAAAATAAATCCCACCTACAATAGCTTCTCTATCTCATCTTTAACTATCTCTTGTTGCTAGATTGATTTGTGTTTGATGTTGTCTAATAAGTCTAGTATTTTTAGTATATATGTGATGAGTGCACACACTTAGGTGGATGCCCTTCATGTAATTATAATCCCATGAAAATTCTTATGCATGTTTTTTTAATAAATTAAAAACATTAGTTTCCTTTTTGTTATCCAGCCTATTGTTTATTTTAGCATTTTTAAAGGTCGGAGAGTTATCTAATTAATCTTTAGGTATATGGATATGACCTTCCTAAATTTACTTATCAAAAATTTTAGAGGGTATGTATGTGGTAACATTATATGAAAAGTGGTGAAATACTTAAATAAATTCCCCCTCGTAATACTACTAAAAATGACTTATGTCATCAACCCATTCATTTAATCAATTTATTTGGTTGATATCATAAAAACTAGGGTTAGTGTCCAATGGATGTATGAAATAAGGTGTGAAATATATCATTAACATTTCGAGGGGGGGGGGGGGCGGTGGGGAGGTTCCTATGGGTCAACTAATTCTAATCTTCTAATCTCATGAATTGAAATCTCATCTAATTACTTAGAATTAAAGCATTATAATATAGAATAAAAATATTGAAATAAACTCACTTGCTTAGAAAGAAACACACTCTTGTTTTAAAGGAAATTGATTGGTATTTGAACACACTTTTATTATCAATGAAAACACACTTTAATATATGTGTTGAATTAAACTTTATTTTAATTTAAATTATTTTAAAAAGGTAAAAGGATGTAAATAGTAACTTGAAATAAATATGCATAAAGAGAAACACCATAGGTTAAACAATCCATAATTTTAATATAAAATAATTATACAACTAATATAAATATAAATGAAAAATACCAAATAATATTCTTTACTCCTTGGGTGATTGATACCTTTCTCTCCCTTGGCATAGGATCTAAAAAATTCTTTTACTTTTAAGAACATTCAAAACTTCATAATTCTAGAATAAATATTACAATCTAGAAAAAACTCTCTTATTGATTTATGTTGTCTGCTACTAAATTTATCTTTATTTCTAAAAATTCTCTCTTTATAACCTCTCCAAACAATATGAAGATGTTATAATACAAAATTCATAATTTTTTTATTGAAACAAACTAATAGAGTAACATGAATATAATTTTAATCTTTTCTTATTTTAAAAATAGAAAAGGGATATTAACCATTTTCCACATTTCCAGATGAACTTTGGAATGGATAAAGAAATAATATGCATAACCAAAGGATTATAATATCTTGATGTTTATAACATATTTTGATCTGGTAACCAAAAATTCCATAATAATTATAATGGTTGTCTTACGGAACATACTAAAAACATAGTATAAGTATACTACCTAAAAATAGAATGTTATATAGAGTGTCTTAACGATAAATAAGTGCCTTGAAACTTCCATGACCATTGTATAAGAGATGTATACAATATTATATGATCAAAAAAATGCTTTCCACATGTTCTATATATGAATAGAACAATACTATAACTTCACCTAATATACTTTGGAACTCACCCGGAACTCATCCGTACTACTCTAGAGCTCAACTATTATAATCCAAATCTTCACTATTAAACTCTATAGCTTCACTAATGGACTCTAAAGCTTCATTGTTGGACTCTGGAGCTTTACTATATGTCCCTGATGTGTGTTGAACTTACTTTCAAAGGTTTAATTAGTTGCCAAAAACTATAATACTTGATTATATCAATTCATGTCTTGTACATGTAAAACTAAGGTCTAATCATGTAAAGAGTTAGAACATAGTGGTAAATATATTTAACATTGACTCATACATGCTAACTAAGATATAGGTACCTATTCTCTACTTTAGACTATAAATAATCCATAAATTCATATCATATCAATTATAATAATGGATATTAGTAGTGAATGACATGGTTAATACTTATTTACAATGAGACTTATAATGGAATAATCAATCACTATTACACACACGCACCTAGGTGGGAGAACTACATGTGATTTTAAGGCTCTTTTTGGAGTATATAGCTATATAGGTATCAATTAGAAACAACATTTTTTTTAGGAGTAACATGAATCACATGTTAACCCATTTTTTTATTTAGATAGATGTGTAAGAGGAAATAACTAAAGTTTTGAGTTATACATACTCATTTAGATCTTGTATCCATGATCCACACACATGAATAAAAAGGTGATATAAAACCAAAATAAGGTCCATATGATCATTTTTAAATACATTAAACATTTTGTATAAGACATTTATGTCAAGATAAAAATAGAAGTGTTGATGCAACTGTCCATAGGTCGATGCAAGAGTCCAAGCCTCGAGAAATAATATTTACAAATTTTGACGATTGGATCCTAAGAATGATCATACCTACTTCTACATATTTACAACTTATATCTTCCTAAACATATAAAAACATCCTAAGTATTATAACTTCCATGTGTTACTATTATTAGAATATCAATTAGCATTATAATTTATATATTTAGTAATTTTCTAGATTGACTATATTTTTGATACCTAAATAAGTATAATTTTCCTACTCTAGAATAGTTATATTCATCTATTTAAATAGTTTATTCTACCATTTAACCCTAAAATTAAATTTTTTAAAGGGTTAAATGCTAAGACATAATAAGATAGCTTTAACTAGACATTTAATGTAAGTAATTTACATTTCAAAAAGCAATGTAAGTATTTTTGCAAGTAAACTAAATGAGAAGGGTTACAATAATCAATATGGGAAAGGCTCCATGGTATAAAAATTGGGGCATATGCTACCTAAGAATGGATAAATGTAAATTTTAACCAATCCTATAGCCACATTAAGTATAATTGTTGATGCATCTAAAAAAGGGACACACACACATTCATTCACTAAGCAACAAACAACATTTATCTACTAAATGAAATAAAGGAAAGATTTAAGGTTATAAATACTTATATTGATTGGGAATCAACAAGTATCAATATACCCTTTACCAATGGTGATTTTAAATATATATTTATGGTTTTGAATACCTCAAAATATGGATAAATAGGTTATAATCCAACAAAGGACCTCCTATCAAGTCTCCAAGACTTTCACAAAACAAAATGAATTCAAGAGAAGATTTTAGACTTAGATCCTACAAATATGAATTAAGTAAGATTTTAAAGTTAACATAGAGTGAATAAAGTGTGTATGATAAGTTTGGAATGAAATATGACATGTAAATGTAGTGATTAATTAACTTAACCCATCCTAAAAACTAGTCTAATAGTATCATCCTAGTTCGATGTCATTCAACATAGTCAATTGACAATAAACTATGTTGGCTAAGATGAAATAATTAAAATTAAAAAATACATTCTCATTAGTATATTGACATGTTTTATACAATAAAATAGGGAAACATTGAAAAATAGACTACATTAGACTAGGTTAATGTAGTAGGAAATAAAGGAATTGACATGGCTAATTGAGATAGGATTATAGGATATAGGTAGAAATGAAAATATGAAGAGACTGAATTAGGAATAGGAATTATATTATCATGACAAAGATAAAAAATTATCTCACAAGTCACCAAAATGCTACCCACTCATTTCTCAGTGCACCCTTTAACACATGTATTGAGGGAGATTAAAGATCAACATGTTTATGCAAGATAAAGTGACAATAAATGATAAATTTAAAACTATTAAGGGTATAAAATTTTAACCAATGCTCCATATGCACAAAATCTGATTAAAAAATTAAAATAATAAGTGTTTTACCAAAATTAGGTGTCTAAATCATGCATAAATATGTTAAAATTGAAAACTCTATTATGTAAATATTAAACATTCCTCTCCACTAAACATCCACAAATTTTGTCTAATATTATTATAAATCCATCATCAAATTCACTCTTTATTTAGTCCAATCATGATTTATCTTAACTTTTCAACGTATCCCAACCACATATGCACTAAACATGCATGGATGTTTCAATAAATCATAAAAAAACTCATAGAAATTGCTCTAGATAATGTCTTGTAGCCATTTGTTTTTCCTCAAACACTTAATTTTGATTGTATATTTTTAAAAATACAATTATTTTGCATAAAATTAAGCCTCCACACTATCTAGAGAGATGAATCCATATATTCACAATAATTATTTCCATGCTCCATTCAAAAACTCTTCTAATAATAAAACTAAAATTTTGCCTCTTTTATAATTAATTCCAAGGTCATAAATAGACATAATCTTGAATAATAGATATAATGAAACTCAAACTTACTATATTATCACTTAGGTTGTTAGGTTATGGAGCTAAAAGCTTCAACTATTATAGACATGGAAGAGGTTGCTGAGTTCCAGGGATACCAGTGTCGGTAGGGGGACCGACATCAGTCATCTATAGTGCAAAAGTGCAACTGACATCGGCAGGAGGTCGGCCAACATCGGTCACCTCCAGGTAGACAGGGACTGAAGTCGGTCACTTGTGGCAGTTCTAGAACTGTTCATTGCATGAATAGTTAGTTCGTTGAACTGAGTGTTTGCATGTTAAGGGCTAATTATAATCTCGAGCTGCATGTCTAATTATTGTAAATTAAGAGTCTAAGTTATTGTTTAAGTCTGGGATCTATTTATAGACCCATTGGCATGTATTTTAAAAAGAGTGCAAATAGAGGAAGGCAAGGAAGATCCTTCCAAGTGTAAGATCATTTTTGAGTTGCAGGTTGTTGCAAGCTCATGGGAGAAGATCTACATGGTAAGTAAGATCACTTTGAGATCTACTTGAAGTACTTTGAGTACTTGTGTACTGGCAGGGTTATTACTGACTGATTAAAGAGGTGAACACCAATTTTATGTGTGAGTTGTGTGTTGGGACCATTTTTGGTAGGAATGTGAACTCTTGAAGAAAATTACTAAACACTTGAGGTGTGGAGAAGAAGTGGCATCTTCTTTATTGTATTTTCTTTCTGTATGAGTATTAATACAAGATTTTGTATTGTCTCTCATATTCTGTGCTATTTGTGAATTCTAGTTACTTGTTCATTCTGGTATAATTCCGTGTTTAGTTGCTAATACAAGGTAATCATATATACTCTTATTGGTGGAGTAGGATCCTAACAGCTGGTATCAGAGCTTTTGGTTGGGTTACTAACAGGTTGTATCAGATCTGGTTAGTGTGTGTTGATTATAGGTTACTCAAAGGGGTTTCTATTTGAGTGGGAGTATAGCAATGGTAGAAGAAAGTAAGCTACCAATGGAGAAGTTTAATGGCAAGAACTATCAATTATGGAGGATGCAGATTGAAGATTATCTGTATCAAAAAGATTTGTACTTATCATTGGGTGGGGTTACATGCAAGCCCCTAGATATGAAGGATGAAGAATGGGAGGTTCTTGATCAGAAGGCTCTGGGATCTATAAGGTTGAGTCTTGCATCATCTATGATTTCTAACTAATCTCAGGCTAAGACAATGGCAGAGTTGATGGAATCTTTGGCAAATTTATATGAAAACCCCTCAGCTTCAAATAAGGTATTTCTTATGAAGCAATTATTTAATTTGAAAATGTTGGAAGGTGGATCTTTACATAGTCATCTTAGCGATTTCCATGGTTTGGTAAACCAGTTAAATTCAGTCAATATTGTTTTTGATGATGAAATTAAGGCTCTCTTAATCTTATGCTCATTACTTGAAAGTTGGGAGAGTTTGGTAATGGTAGTTAGTAATACAGCATCTACTTCAAAATTCTTAAAAGTGGATGATGTTGTGAGTGTAATCTTGAATGAAGAAATTTGTTGGAAAAGTACAGGTGAATCATCAAGAAATGCTTTGAGTGTGAAAAGTAGGGGAAGGCAAAGAGAGAAGATCGAGCATGGGAGATCATGGTCCAAGATAGGTAGGGGATCCAAGTCTAGGTATGGTAGAATAACTTGCTAGAAATGTGGAAAGCAAGGGCACTTAAAGAGAGATTGTTGGTTGGGTGAAGATCAGCATGATGGACATGAAGAAGAAGCAGATGTTGTAGATTATGTTACATAGGATGCTCTGGTATGTTCCTTAGATAAAGTAGAATCTTGGGTTTTAGATTCTGGTGCATCTTTCCATGCATCCCTAAATAGGGAATTTTTTCATGAATATGTCCAAGGAGACTTTGGATAAATTTATTTAGGGGATGGTAAGCCTTGTCAGATGGTTGGTAAAGGGAAAGTGAAGCTGAAATTATAGATTGGTAACACATGGGTGTTGAAGGAGGTCATGCATGTCCCACTTCTGAAGCAGAATTTGATTTTTGTTATAAAGTTGGGTGATGAGGGTTTCACAGTAACTCTCACAGTGGACTCTTGGAAGGTTTCTAAGGGTGCACTTGTTGTAGCAAGAGGTAAGAAAGTAGGTACACTTTATCTATCTACTTGTATTACTGATTCTCTTTCTAGGTTATCTACTTCAGCTGTAGATTCAAAGATGTGGCTTAATAGGCTTGGTCACATGAATAAGAAGGAGATGCATGTTCTTGAGTCAAAGGGTATGCTTTTGAATTTGAAAAACATGAATCAATATTTTTGTATGCAAAAGAAGAAGGTAACGTTTCTTGAGAAATCTGATGTTCATGACAAGAACATGAAAGCCTTGGTTTTTAAGGAGAAGATGATGGACATAGATCAATCAAAGGGTCTGAAGAATTCTAAGTAGAGCAAGGGTGATTTGGACAAGGGTTTGATCCAAAAGGAGCTTGTGGGTAAAGGTCATCACTCACAAGTAAAACATAGAGACCAACATCAGTTAGAAAATTGACATTGACATCCAGATAGGGACTGACACCGGCTATGTGCAGCCTGACATCGGTGACTCAGGATAGATAAACACCAATGTCAGTCAGGGAGAACTGACGTCGGTGATGAGGTAGTCGCATAGAACCGACGTCGGTCAGGTGCAAACTGAGATGTGACTATCACCAGTCACTGAGATGGATTTTGGCTGGATAACAAGATGTTAAGGAGTTTCAAGTGCCCATATGGAGGACTTAAAGGGTAAGTAAGCCTCAAATTCATCATTTCCCTTCTTTACACTACTTATTGCTCACTAATGGTAAAGAACCAGGAAATTATTAAAGAAGCAGAGTAGGTAGATCCAGGAAACAGTGGGAGCTTGGCATGGATGAAGGATGTGATTCCTTGGAAAAGAACCAAATGGGAGTTTTGGGTGGAGTTTCTAACTGGAAAGAAGCACTGAGAGATGAATGGATGTTTAGGATAAAGAAGAGTGGAAATGGACATGTGAGATGGAAGGCCAGGATATATGGTCTTGAATAAGCTGCAGGACAATGGAGGTTTGACCATTGTGTTTCTCTTTACCAGGTTGGATAATATTAGCTACATTATCCTATTACTGTATTGTGTGCTTGTTGCAGGGTTACACTTACAGGGAGTTACTAAACTAAATGTAAAGCTAGTTTAGAAGTATGTCATGAGGAATCTGGGAGTAGTAAGATTCTTTGGCATGAGTGTGTTCTAGGGACATGGAAGGTCATAGGTTGACTTTGTTTTAGGATGATTGTGTGAGACCGGTTAGCACGCCGATGGTTGGATAGTTCTATGAATAGTGTCTTGATTCACATAATGAGGTTGAGTACATGTGTACTAAACCTGAGTTTTCCCAAGTAGTGGGAGCTATCAGAAAGTTTGGAGCCAATTCGAGAAAGAAGCACTGGAGGGTAGTTTAGTGGAGTCTCAGGTATCTGAGAGGGACCAGCAGCAAGTCAACATGTTATGCAAGGTCAAGTTATTTTCTACATGGTTTGTAGACACATATGTGGTAGGTGATTTGGATGACAGGAGGTGCACCACAAGATTAATGGTGGTTGGTCTTCAAGAGTGATATTGAAGAGGGATACAAAGCCAAAGGAACAAACTAGATGATGTACAGGTATAGGTAGAGTTGTAGCTGTTTATCTCCACATGGGAGATTGTTAGGTTGTAGAGCTAAAAGCTTCAACTATTGCAGACATGGAGGAGGTTGTTGAGTTCCAGGTATATCAGCGTCAGTAGTGGGACTGACGTCGGTCATCTACAGTGTAGAAGTGCAACTGACATCGGTAGTAGGACAACTGACGTCGATCACCTCCAGGTAGACAAGGACCAATGTCAGTCGCCTGTGGTGGTTCTAGAACTGTTCATTACATGAATAGTTAGTTCATTGAATTGAGTGTTTCAATGTTAAGGGCTAATTATAGTCTCGATTTATGTGTCTAATTATTGTAAATTAAGATTCTAAGTTTTTGTTTAAATTTGGGATCTATTTATAGACCCAGTGGCATGTATTGTAAAAAGAGTGCAAATAGAGGAAGGCAAGGAAGATCCTTCCAAGTGTAAGATCATTTTTGAGTTATAGGTTGTTACAAGCTCATGGGAGAAGATCTACATGGTAAGTAAGATCAATTTGAGATCTACTTGAAGTACTTTGAGTACTTGTGTACTGGTAGGGTTATTACTGATTGGTTGAAGAGGTGAACACCAATTTTGTGTGTGAGTTGTGTGTTGGGACCATTTTTGGTAGGAGAGTGAACTCTTGAATAAAATTACTAAACACTTGAGGTGTGGGAAGCTTCTGAGAGGTGTGGAGAAGTCTTCTTTATTGTATTTTATTTTTGGATGAGTATTAATACAAGATTATGTATTGTCTCTCATATTCTATGTTATTTGTGAATTCTAGTTACTTGTTCATTCTGGTATAATTCGGTGTTTAGTTGCTAATACAAGGTAATCATATATACTCTTATTGGTGGAGTAGTATCCTGACATAGGCTATAATACCTAAGTTCTCACCTAAGGTGAAACAAGATATCTCCAAGATCTCTCATTATGATAATAAATCATAAAGATACAGTCAAGCATATCTAATTATATTAGAAATAAAATGAATAAAACATTATCCATGTAAGCAAATAATAAGATAACAAGAATTATTATAGTCAAAAAATCAATTTTTATGTTCACATAAATATACATCCATTAAAAATCACACATCATACAATATTTAATGATCACCATAGAATTTTGATCTTTAGATATGAACTATAAAGACTAAACTTCCTTATCCTTCAAACCCTAGCTCAAATATCCATCTTAAGAAAACTAAATAAACAACTTTAACATGTCTAATCCAACCTAACATAGTAAAATGAGAAGATAAGGTCCTTAATTATAGCCTTTACTAAGCCCCCATGGATAGCTTCTATTTGTTTATAACTCATCCTTTTTTCCAACTATTATGTCAATTATATGTCCATCTAATGATATTCACTTCTATATCATATACATCTATCAATGGAGTGGAATATAAATTTTCCCTCCTATACTATTCGTTTTCCAACCTAGATCAAACCTTATTCAATATTCCTCATCCTTTCTATTATGAGTACTAATATTTAACATCTTATTCACTATTTTTTATTATTAAAATGTGTTTATTCCTTTTCATATGTGATTAGTGTACCCATGCATTGTGAACCACATATCATGTGCCAACCTTTCCTTCACTTGAACATGATCTATGAAAATATAATTGTGTAAGTACCCTAACATATTTAACATGTCTCACCCATGTATCAACCCTTAGAATAACTTTGTCTCATTATTTTAAGTTTAAATATAGGGTCAATAGTTTTCATAGAACAGGTGGTAGTTTTATAATAATAAGTAAATGGTCACCTAGAGGTCAGTTTGTCTAGACTCATCAAGTGAAAAGATAAATTTTAAATACCTCATCATTTTTAGTGTATACATCCCATGAATATGTTATTTTCATCAATTTGATTTTTTTCATGAAATTAGGAATGTGTAGATGATATTTATGGATTATATAGCACCTCAATATTTTATACTCGGCAAACTCAGACCTTACTATTCCTCTCAGTTATATACATTTCCCACTTTTTTAAGTCTTGCATATACTCTATCTTGTCCCCTTGGCCTATATCTTGGTCTAAATAGTTTTATGTTGATGACCCAGAACTTCTATTTTTTCCAAAATTCTTAAAACTATCTTATCTTAAACCTCTACAAGTTTTGAGTATGTATCTACTTTCATGTTCCCTAGAAAATAGCATTCTTGATAAACACTTATGTTGATGTAGGTATCATACTCTGATGGAAGTATCTAGTGCCCTAAATTCATCCAATTTTAGAATAAAACATATCTTAATGTTCAGCCTATGTGATTTAATGTGATTTATTTCTCTAAAGAGAATTAAATCAATATAATCTAAAATTAGCACCATGTAATTTTGATCTTTCCATATGAACTATAAAGACTACACTTCATTATCCTTCAAACCCTAGCTCAAGTATTCATCTTGAGAAAAATAAATAAACAAATTTAACAAGTATAATCCAACCAAACATAATAAAATTAGAGGTTAATATGCTTATTCATAGTCTTTACTAAGCCCCCATGGAGACCTTCTAGTTGTTTATAACTCATCCCTTTTTCCAGCTATCATGATAACTATATATGCATCTAAGGATATTAAATTATATATCATATGCATCTTTCAGTGGATTGGAATATAATTTTTCCTTCTTAAATTTTTCCTTTTTCAACCTAGATCAAACCTTATGCAATCTTCTTCCTCCTTTCCTTTATGAGTTCTAATATTTAACAACTTATTTACTATTTTTTCTTATTCAAATGTGTTTATTCCTTTTGATATGTGATTTTTTTACCCATGCATTGTGAACCAAATTCCATGTGATAAACTTTCCTTCACTTACACATGATATATTAAAATATACTTCTGTAAGTACCCTAGTGTATTCAACATGTCTCACTTATGTATCAATATTTGGATACGATTTGTGTCATTGTCTTAAATTAAGATATAATGTCACTAGTTTGCATAGAAGAAGTGATAGTTTTATAATAATAAATAAATGGTCACCTAGAGGTTAATAATTCTAGACTCACCAAATGCAAAGATTAATTTTTAAAAATGTCATTTTTTTCAATGTATATATCCCATGAATATGTAATTTTCATCATTTTGATTTTTTTCATGAAGGTAGGATGTGTAGATAATATTTATAGATTATATATCATCTTAGTCTCATACACCTAACAAAAACATACCTTATTATTCCTCTCAATTATATACCTTTACTACTTTTTTAAGTCTCACATCTACTCTATCTTGGCCCCTTGTCCTATATCTTAGTTTGACTAGTCTTATATTAATGACCTAAAACTTATATCTTTCCCAAAATGCTTAAAACTATATTATCTTACACCTCTACAAGTTTTGATTCTATGCCTAATTTCATGTTCCCTATAAACTAGAATCCATGATAGACACATGTGTCAATGCAGGTGTCTTACTCTAATGCAAGTGTCTAATGCTCTAAATTCATCTAATTTTAAAATGAAATGTATAGTAATGGTTGGGATAAGTCATTTAATACAAGTTATTTCTCCAATGGTATTTCTATAAATATAATATCAACCCTCATTCATTCCTGACATATCATATACCAAAGAAAAATATCAAAATAATTTAATCAAATACTCATTAAATCAAAGCTTCCCTGTTTTATCTTATTTTCATATCAATCATAATGAAAATGCATACATAGCTATGAAATAGTGAATTAGTAGCCTAAGAGAATTATTTGACAAGTTACAAGCTAGGTCACTATTGTAATTTATTTTTCACATATTGCATGATTCACACACAAGCCAACATGTAGGGGAGACCTACATCAATCTGAGGTCCTCTTCAAAGTATTAGCTATATAGGTAATCTTCATTAATATAATTATATTTGGGGTTAATTAAAACCTATGTGACCAATAACCCATTTTTATCTAAGGTCACCATGAAGATAAATAACTAGGGTTTTACAATTTAATGAGGGGTGATAGTCTAGTGCCCAAATCTAAATGCACCAGAGTGAAGGCAAAGACAAAACTAGAAGCATTCAAGTGGTCACATATTTTTCTAATAGTTATTCTATATAAAACACATATTTTAGGTTTATATAGTAGTGTTGATGTAACCATCCAGGATTGACACTAGTATTCACAATGCCAAAGGCACTTAATCTAGAATTTGGTGATTGTTCTAGAACCCACATCCAATCTACTTTATACATGTCCTAGATCTAAAACTATGTTAGCATGAGTACCAACTAAGTACATTTTTTTTTTTTCATTTTCATATTTATCATAGTTAGAATTAATATTTTTAACCTATCTGAGTTTAATGAATTGAACATATACTATATTTGAGTTTAACATCTAATTGGATTGCTATAGAGATAGTTTATAACACTTGTACCTTAGGCTTTGTATATCCCCTTCAACTATATGTAACTCCAATATATAAATTTAGGGTTAAGAATTTAGTGAACCCATCCTATGAGCTTAAAACCATCGATATTTTAGGGTTTTCTATTTATTTTTTGAAAACACATTTTATTTTTCAATTAATTCTAAGGATAAAGCAGTCCAATTTGCAAAGAATTAGATCTTCTCTTTTCTTTAATTATTGTTAGATATGGATATATCTATTAATTATTTCATGTTATAATACCTTATAATGTTTTTTAATTGTTATATCTCATGCCTAATTAAATTAATCTAATCTATAAGTGATTCTGAACTTGCATTCCTATATACTCCTTGTTTCAATGTTTACAATGGGATTTTACCTGTTACTATAAAGAACCAAAGGGATTGAATTAAATAAGAATCCTACCCATGTCATATTACTGCTAAATCCAAAGATATTACTAACAAAATTATTGGAGTAAATCAGAGTCTACAAAAAATCTATCTCATATACTATATAATGAAATAAGACATAGAGACAAAAGTTTAAACATAATATAATATTATTCCACACTCTATATTTTATTCATCCAAGACATTAAAAATTTATAGGATATAATTTTTATAATCATGGAGATTATCTCTCCATCAATCGCTCACCCAAATCCCTATGAATAATATATACTAACAAATAAACTATGTTTGTAATATTATTGTAATAATATTACAACTACCAAACTAACTATTACTTAAATATATTTACCTCTTGATAAATATAAAAAATAAACCTAATAATAATGTTACTAACAATGAATCCATAACATTCACCCCCTTCAAATTTTTATTCCTAGTCACACACCCCTTAATCTAAACCTGGGGAGAATATCATCTTGTACTATATTTGAATATGACTGTGTGATTTTTCCATGGATCACAAACCTAAAATATGGTTTTTCCATGGCTGACCAAAAACCTATGAAGGTTTATCCCATAGATAACCTATAACCAATGATGTTTTGTCCCATGGCTTACCATTAACCAAGTGGTTTTGTTGGTTTACCACAAACCATATCATGTATGCAAGTACATATTGCTTCCCATCATTTTCTTACTAAGATGGATTACAAAAGGAAAATATCAAAAGAGATTAATTGAATAAGAATTATACTTATGTTCTTATTCAAGCACACACAATGAAAAAATATAAAAAGCATGTCATACTATAAATGCCATTAAAACATCTTGGGCCCCATCACTGATGACTTGTGAGAGGCTTTCATAGCCTCTATCCTCCGTGTATCCTCCATCCTCCAGTGTCTTCACTACTTACATAGGTAATGTGTCGATTACACATAGATACATCAATTTTTTGAGGTAAATGCCCCCATAGGTTCTTGTTCATTAGTTACATTTGTATTGTTACCTTCCATGAGTGAAAATTTAATCCATTACACTATCTAATGGGATTTCCATTATGGGTGTCAAAATCTATCGATAATGCACCCTTACAATTTATACTAAACTTTATTTTATAAATAGTATGGTAGATTACTATTTAAATATACACATAAATCATTATAGCTTAAAAAATATGCTAATATTAATGGATTAGACATGTATCCAATCTTATTCATAAACTACCATGAACCTAAAATTAAAAATACTTAATACTAGGGTAGGTAATTGAATCTAACCACTTTATAGAATAATGGCATATGTATGTGAAATGGATATATGAGGTGGCAACTCTGCCAATGGAGTGAGAGGAGGATGACTAAATTGGAGACTATTCATGCCATGGTGTGGAGGAAGAAGATTAGTGGAAATAGGCCAATATTCAAGAATTTCAATATTAAATTGATCTACTGTAATGTCTCATTCATAGGTCACTATGTTTGGAGGTACTGATGCAATGCCACATGGTATAATACATTTAATAAGTACCAAAAATAAACATGATCTAGAAAATGCTAAACAACAAAGAACTAATCGATCCACATGTAGTCTGTAGTAGATAGATAGTGATAAGTAGATGGATGGTGATGTGTAGACATTTAAAGGATAAAAAACATGATGAGGTCTATCAATGAAACTAATATTTGAGAATTGATATGACTACCATGGGTGGATGAGATAGTAGGAAGAACATAATAACTCACTAAAAATTCTTATTTTGATACCACATATTGGGGTAAATTAGAATCTGCAAAAAATCTATCTCATATACTGTATAATAAAATTAGACACAAAGAAAAAAATTTAAACACAATATAATATTATTCTACACTCTATATTTTATTCATCTGGGACATTAAAACTTTATAGGAATATCATTCTTACAATCATGGAGATTATCTCTCCATCAATCCCTCACCTAAATCCCTATGAATAATATATACTAACAAATAAACAATGTCCATAATATTGTTGTAACAATATTATGACTAAGAAACTAACTATTACATAAATATATTTACCCCTGAGTAAATATCAAAGCTCACCCTAATAATAATGTTACTAATAATTAATTCATAACAAATACCAAAACTTCACTTTTGGATTTCATATGTCACTCATCCCATTACAAGGATATCCTTTTGAATGTATTACATATGACCATTCTATTTTGTAATGTTGAACCACCATATGTGACCTATATATTAAATTCCATCAAGTGGATCTAACATAATATATCCTTTAGAAAAAAGGATTTGTAACCTCAACATTTTATAAATAATTAATTACCACTCTACATCTAGGTGTGTGTTTGCAAAAAAATTTTAAAATGAGTTTTTATGGACAATGGTTCAAGGCTCAATATTTGCAACATATCTTTTCTCTCCTTAATTGGAATTAGACCTTTATATTTATAACCATATAATATTATTATTAATGGATTTGGTAATATTTCATGACAAGTTTTGGGACAAATAACATTAAACATTATTATGTGCCCCTATATATTACCAAATTTGTGCCAAGTTATGCCCGATCATTTGACTTATAAAATTTTATTGGGACAGCCTCAAATACATGAGATGTATGTGGTTCCCTCTATGTTGCATGCATGCTTAAAATATAGTCATCAAAGATTCATTTATGCATGTCCAATGGATACTAATCCCTTCAACCATTATGCAATGGTACAAAAAACCAATAATACTATACCACAATCCTATAATATTGATTTTAGTTCTTGATATTTGTTCAAATATAGGTAAAAGGGATAAAGGTGTAATAAAAATGATCAAGGCATATCTCAACCCATTTCTCCTAAAAATAATACAAGTTTACAAGGTTTGGGTTTTTTTTTAAAAAAATATGCAAGACATAAGCATATATTTCATAGTAAAACTTGTTTTAAAAAGGTTAAAATAGTATGTATGAATACCTATATAAGTGATCTCTAAGTGGTTAACCCTCATCTAATAGATAAGGGTACTTACCCAGAAATTTTACCATTGGATGAGTTCTCTAAAGATGAATCATTGCAAGAGTACTTGGGGGCACATGAGGATCTCCCTTCCTTATATCATAATAATAGGTTTTATCATGCCACCTCTTCTCATGCTTATTTTGGTAATGGTAATGATACCAATGTCTAGTATGATGCATCAAACACTATTATTACCACACCATTCATCATAGAGAGATATACTTTATTAAATAAAGAAATAGTCAAATATAACTCTAGAATATATAAGGAACCTCAACTATTTTTAATTTTGGTAGTGATGTATTATGATGAATGAAAAACATATCAATAGGTCCTCCATGAATTTATTGATCTATTTATGTGGGATTATGTAGATATGCCTATGATTGATCCATTAATCATAATCCATAACATATTATTGTACCCAAATGCAAAACTAGTAAAATAAAAAATTCAAAAAATATATCCTAAAGTGGAATTATTGGTAAAATATAAAATTTTGAAGAAATTAGAAGTCAAATTTATAAGATCCATTACAAATTCTAAATGGGTGTCCAACATTTTCCATGTATAAACCTAATGGTGAAATTCACTATTATACTAATTACCATTATTTAAATAATGATTATTCTAAAGATGATTTTCCATCACCTAATATTCGCATTATTGTGTATTCTATAGATATATATGATACATTTTCAGTTATAGATGGATTCTTGATATATAACCAAATCAAAATTAACCTTATAGATCAAGAAAAAATTGCATTTACCACTCTTTGGGGTATATTTTATTAGATATTCATGCCTTTTAGATTAAAAACATAAGAGACACATATCAAATGGAAATGAATCATATATTTCATGATTTTATACTTAATATTATCAAGGATTATGTTGATTATTTACTTGAAAAATCTAAACATCACCATGACCATGATACTAATTTATGAGAAATATTCTAGTGCTTGTGAAATTTCAATGTTTGATTAAATCCAAGAAATGTGTCTTCGAGTTATCTTTTGGAAAACTCATAGGATGCATTATTTCTTAGTTAGGAATTAAGGTTGATACAAAAAATTTAAAATCCATTATTTAAATGCCACTTCCAACTAATTTAAAATAGTTATGATGTTTGTAGGGTTAAATTTAGGTTATTCAATTTTTCATTAATGATTTAAAATAGTTGTGATGTTTGCAGGATCAAATTTAGGTTATTCAATGTTTCATTAATGATTTGGTTGATAAAATAGTTCCTTTCAATCATTTTCTAAAAAAGGACACAAAATTCATATGGAATTATGTGTGTTAACAATTTTTTTATAAAATGAAAGCATATTTATCAAACCCACTAGTACTTATGCCTCATATTCTAAATAAACCATTAATTCTTTACATATCAACTACCCATGATGACCTTTGGGTCCTCTTAGAACAATTTGATGATAATCAAAAAGAGTGTGCAATCTATTATATTAGTTTCCAACTAGTAAATTATGAATGTAAATATACAATAGTTGACAAACTATGTTTCTTAGTTTTTTCTACTTAAAAGATATGACATTATTTTCTCAATAATAATGTTCATATCATAATTAAATAAGATCCATTAAAGTTCCTTATGAATAAAAAACACCTAATTAGTCACATTAAAAAATGGGTGATTTAGCTTATAGAGTTTGATCTCAAATTTGAAGCCCAAAAGTCAATAAAATTTCAAGTCATAATTGACCAATTGGCTATAACTCACTTGCCAGATTCTTGTCCACTCACCAAAGATTTTTGTAATGAGTTCAATGGAATTAAATATATCTTCCAATCCATGGAAAATGTTCTTTGTTTGATTAAAATTTATAATATGTGTGGGTATTGGTATTATATTTTGTACCCTTGAGGTGAATACATGCCTTTCTCTTATATATTAGCCTTTTTTGACCCTAAAAATATAGTTGAATATGAGAACTTGATGAATAAATGATCAATGTCACACAAGCTTCATATAATAGGTCTAACTTTTTAGTGATTCCTAATTGATTTCTAATAAAGTTACCAATCATTACCAAACCAAATAAGACCATCTTTGGCCATATAAGGAAATGGTAGATAAAATCACAAAAAACATTTGATACATTTTCTATTGATATTATTCCACATAAAGGTAACCACCATGTAGATGCCATAGAAATTATAGCATCCTTTATGGTTTTTGATATTAATAATGATCATATAGAATTACCATATGAAAGTTATGATATTTTTCCATTTCTTTTGATAAAATGAATACCTTGGTGATTCTTACTTTTACTCATAGTATTATAAATATAGAATGGTACAATGATAATTATAATTTTCTCTATCAAGACTATGTACTAGAGAATTTTGCATGAAATGATAAATTAAAATTACAATGAAAATCACTTTATTATTTATTTTAAATGTTTTTTTAAAATTATGTTTTGATGGATAATTAATTCAATGCTTAAAAAAAGATGAGGCCCACACTGCACTCTTGTAAATGCATGACAATCAATGTGGTGGGAATTTTAGTAGATTTTCCATGTCTAAAAGACTATTATTTCAAGGATTTTATTGGATTAGAAAAATAATAATAATGTATTTAACATGAAATACTACGTTTACAATGCCAAAAATATAGTTATTTAAATCTTGTGTCATCACATGAATTGCAGGCAATTGTTTCACCATGGCATTTTTTCTTATGGGGTTTTTAATTAATTAGAAAGGTAAATTTGGTATCTACTGGTGGACAAGAATTCATCATCATATGTAAATAATATTTTAAAAATTGGTTGGAAGTAATTGTATTTGATTTTATCACTAGGGATGACATATATAGGTTTATGATGATCAACATTATTTCCCATTTTGTCATACCTTCAAACATTATTTCTAACTTAATAGATCATAATTTAAAAACAATATAGTAAAACACTTTTGTAGTAAATAAAATATTAATCATAGAATTTCTACATGTTATTACCCAAAATGCAGTGGATAGGTAGAGGAAACCATTAATACAATTGTCAAAATACTTGGCCAAATAATTGAATCATACAATACTAATTGGCACTATAGCATATCGTATATGATTTATGGGCATGAAAAACTAGTTTTCACACACCTACTTAAGCTACACCTTACTCTTTGGCCTATGGTATATAATCCATTTTACCAATTTTATTCGAGATACCATCATTGTTTGTTTCTCGTAAATACATTGTCAAAGATAATGAATATCATGAAAAGAGATTACATTAGCTAGTGCAGTTGAGTGACAAATACACAGGTTATTGAGCACTTATGTGTCTATCAAGACTGTGTAAAATCAGTATATATAAAAATGTTTTCGATGTGGATTTGATGTGGGTGACCTAGTACTAAAATAAAACCAAAAGAATACCAATGTAGAAAAAGATAAGAAAGGAAAGTTCAAACCAAATTGGTTGGGACCATTCACAGTTACATAAAACCTAGGAGAAGATGTATACCACCTTGATACACTTGAATGAAAACCTTTAGAAATTATAATTAATATTATGCACTTGCATAAATATATTATGTGAAACCTATTCACATACTCCAAAAATACCCAAAAACTCAAAAAACATTCAAAAATACAAAAACGTTTTCAACACCTACATACTCTATTGTCTTCTTGGCATCTATGTTTTAGTTTCATGTTTATAGGTGGCATATAAATTATTTATAAATACACATGTGTCATGTTTCTATGTGAGTTTAATATATAAATACATAGATACATGATCTATTCATAATTCATATATTGGGCCTTTCCTCTACTCATGGCATGTGCACATTGGGGGCATCCACTTCATTGATCTTGATGCACATAGTTTATATGGTTTGATGATCAATTTACATTACCATTTTTTGTATTATATGTATTTAAACATGTCTCTATCCATGATTATATATTTTAAAGGATAATTTATATATTATGTACATGATAGTTTTTTGCTAACACATTTGGTCCATGGGCTACTATGACATGTTTATGCTGGTTACTTATTATTTTCTTTATGCACTTACTTGAGTGTATTACCTTTTTATTTTATTTATTATTTTATCATTTAAATATTCTCCTTTATTTGTGACCCACATTCCTATGTGTGATTTATTTGAAATTTAAATATGTTAGTGTTTTATGTATTGACATTTAAATATGTCATTCTTACTTTTATGGACATTTGACTGATGATAGTGTTTGTAACTCTAGAGGTGCTTAATATAGAATTTGGAAACTATTAAAAAACCATATTATAGTTTGATTTCTCTTATTCCATATCTAAACCTATGTTTCAAAACTAAGTATATTCGTTCTTTGTCATTTTCATATCTATAATAGTTGTACTCGCTATTTGTATCATATCTCAATTTAATGAATTCAATATATGTTATATCAAATTTTAGCATCTAATTGGCCTGATATAGAGATATTTTATCACCCTTTTAACCTAGACTATCTCTATCCCATTTAACTCTATAAAACCCCAATATATAAATTTAGGGTTAAATATAATGTGATGATGCATTGAAATTTTTTTATAATATTATGAGTTTATCAATATTTTTATTTTCTAATTTAGAGCCTCCTTTATATATATTTTTTAAAATTTACTAAAACTAAATAAATTAGGTGCTCTAATGTATAAATGGAACAATTCGGTAGCACCCAATACCCTATTATTTATATAAAATTTAAAATGGGAATTATTTATGAAAACATTATGAATGTAAAAATGTAATTTGTTGGAATAGATACCATTGGAGATAAACATGTATATTATGGAATATAGGTCCCTCAAAATTTACCTAGACAATAAGGACTTTTATAAACCCATATTAATCTATCTTCCATCTCAATAAGGTTTATTATAAATTTTGGTTTTGCTTTTATTCCAATTGTGCTAAATGAATTTCATATTTGTTTATATGTTTTGGTTTTAATTCACTAATATTATCATTGAGGAGTTGAATAGTTATCTAAAAGTGTCTTTACTACATACACTTATCACCTCTAATTCTATAGGGGGGGACACTACTTTGGTTTTTAATAGTATTCAAGTAATTATACATGCAGACATAGGTTTTAAACACCATAATGTTTGTAAAGTGGTCATATTTCTTTACAATTAGGTAAGAAGTGGTATACATGGGGTAAAAAATTATCATCAAGATAAGGATCAATGTGATTAAATATTACAATTATTATGCTCATACTAAAATACATGTAAGGTTATTTATATGGATGGGTACTCATAGGATGATGCTCAACTTTGTGTTAGTGGTGACACAAGGCACAAGGTAGATGAGTTTAGGCTATAGTTACCATGGACATGTTGACACAAGCTAACTATTTTTGTATATATAATGCCAATAAAAATGTTTTAGTAGGTGTTTATAGATAGATTTAGAGTCATGTTTCTTTATATCATCATTTTTTTTCATTTGGATCAATGCAGGGTTATTTTTACTAGTGATCAAAATGTTAATAGTTTGTTTTCTTAGTCCAGTGCATTCATCTCATGTGTGAGACACCCCATTTTTGAGATATTAAATTTCACTTCATATTTTACATTTAGGTGTTAATAGTATGATAGACATTATTAACTTATATTAATAAGTTATGAGGGTATTTTTAAAGGTAGGAGGTTGTTGATTCTATAGGTTCCTTTATGTAAATAATATTTAAACTTGAAGAAGGAAAAAATATAATAAGTGAATTTATATTAAGATTTATTTCATTAAATAAAAGTATGTATTTATTCATTTATCTTCTTGTAATTCTCCATTTTAGAATGATATTAAGGTAAAACATTTTTAAAATATAAATCATATAAATATAATGATGTTACTTTTCATCCTAATAATGAGATAAATAATTTATTTGGTGTGGTATATCAACCATATAACATTCATGTCCTTTAAAAATAAGAGTAAATATAATTTATACATTTAGTAGAGAGTCATCACCAAGTGCTTAAATGATTACTTAAATGAAATATGATATCCTTAACTCCATTATGGGAGTTTCACACATATCAAACATTACCTAATAACTTTAAATATAATGTATATTGTGATTAGCATACATATTTTGGCTATAATACCAACATATGTTTTTCTATGAGGAATAATATTAAATAATTGATTGATAAAAACCAAATACAAGTGGAAGGTAGAATAATAATTTCAATGAAAGAGTTTTTCAACTAAATAAAAATTTTAAAGTATTTACCAACCCTCTTCTAAATCATGATACCAAGAAAAATAAAACCAATATTATATTCATATGATAACTCTAAATCAGCCTCTACTAGATTGTAATGCTCATTCTATATACAAATTCATAAGTTTGGTAAAAAATTCAATTAAAGAGATTTTGAAAATTAAATTATATGACCATGAGATCCCATAATATAATTTTAATAATGAACCATTATTTATATGTGATTTCATATATTCACATTTGAGACTAATAAAAGGAATTATGGTTGACAAAGGTTTATGTAGAAACATGTGTAAAATGATATTTATTAATAATTGTTTCTACACTTAGAAGAATTTAGATGGTATAACCAATGTTATTAAAGAATATGATAGACTTAAAAACACACCACATAGGGTATCACATTACATAACACCATAGGAAATAAAACCCTTTTAGTGTGGTTTCTTGTATTTACATATAATGGGACATATGAGATATTATTTATATAATCATAGATTAATAAAATGAAAGTGATACCATCCAAATTAAATCAGTTCTTAAAGATTGTTCATGATAAAAAAGTGACTATTATTACATTAACTCTCTATGAGTCACCAATACAAACTTCATATAATGTATTACCTAAAGCACTACCATTACAGTAAACCACACAACATCAAATGAATACACATATATTTTAAGTACCTACCATATTAGAGGTACACTCACTGAGAGGTGGGGTGAATTAGTGAGCCTATATATTTCAATTTCAATAAGAGTCCTTTCAAACTATTAAATAATCAACATATATCAACTTAATTAATCAATAATAACAAGAGAGCTCAATCATTAAATGCATACAAAAAATCAAATACATAACACAAAGTTCCTATGGAAAACCCTCATGGGGAATAAAACCCACTCTACAGTCTATAACACATGGACTAATATCCTATAATAAATTAAAAATAAGGGACTAGTCAACTCCTTTAGACTATCAAGCCTTAATCATATCCTCTTGATTGAAGGCATTTAGTGAATCAACTATTTCACAAGGATAAACTACCCCTATGGAAGATCAAATAATTTATACCCCTTTTGAAGTGAACACCTCCACCTTGGAACTAATCTCTACAACACTTGATGATGGATCTCTAACCTTTACACAAATTCCCTCTCTATCTCATACAGGCCTCTCATCATAGGCATGCCACAATCTCTCTCTATTCTAACTCAAATTATCCTCATATGCACAATCAAACCTTTTTTCATATCCTCAAACTATAGGATAACTATTTAGGCATCATACATATGACCTATAGGTCATACACATAGTCCTCAATCTACTCTACTTATTAACTCATCAACTGGGCATTCTACCTCTCTTTCACTCCACAACACTCACATACACCTTGCACATCTCTCCAAAGTTAAGAAACTAACACATTTTGTTTCAATATATATAGATAAATCATGAATTAACAAGATCATAATATTTCTTGTTGGCCAAAACACATGACTTCATTTTTAAGTCATCTCACATTGGTCTTACTTAAGCACAATCAACTTTCAAATAGGCTTAAGTCACTTTTAGGTCCTATGGAAACCCATTCATCTCTTTGACACAACTTTAGGAAAAATAAAAAACACATTAATACTTTCCAAATGCATGGATCCATTCCACATGATCTATAGGTCCTCCATAAGTCCCAACAACCATCACAATACCGTTTTGCTTAAGCTTAGTTTGTTCAAACAACATTATGTGCACACAATCACCATAAATGAAAACACACACTTTTTAATCCTTTATTCATAATGAATAAAATTTTTCAAACCTTAATAATACACACAAATAGTCCTTATGGAGTGTACAATAATCCCATATAGCTAATTCATCATGAGATATCAAAACATTATCAAAAGAAGCTCAAATACCCTTCTTAGGTTACTTGCAAAACATGCACAAACACACAGTCAAATTTAGAGCTCAATATCTTCATATGTGTATAAAATCAGAACTTAAATTTTATATTTATAGATGTGCCTTGGAATTCTCTACAATTTTATTTTTACACCATGAGCAAATTTTGCATAGATCAAAAGATATGACCAAAATATAGAGAACTAGTATTTTTTCCTTTGATAAATTCAAATATTTGAATTCAAATGTTCACATTTAAAATTCAAATAATTGACCTCATCTCAAGAAATATTTCAATCTTGACTCAATGCACACCATCTATCTTCGAAGATTAGCTTGGTATTTATCTTATTGCACTCACCACTCGATCAATCAATACAAACACCTGCTCACCATTAGATCCTTATCCTTTACCTTTGATTAGCATTAAAAAACTATAAATTTAACCTTTTTGACTCATAATGTGCTATTAGACAAATATTTATGATTTCTCACAAACTGTTGGATCTCCATTTGGTCCTGAACTTTAACTCTTGCAAAATTGATAAAGTATAGGGACCATTGCAATCTGTCTGAGAAGCCAACTTTGAGCCTCAATAAATTTTACCTCACTCACTTGTATCATCTAAAATTTGGACCATATGATATCCTAAAATATGATAATCCAACCATGTGACAAATTTATCTTGAAACCCTTAGACATGTGAGATATAATGACATTAAAATTCTTACTTAATTTTTTTTTCCATAGAGCCAATAATGTTAAAAATTACCTAGAAGGCCAACTTTGTGCATGCATATCATTTGACACACATCAGGGCATGACATGAAATTTAGTAAACATAAACTAGGCTCAAAAATAAACAAACCCATATGATCATATTATTCTAAAACATACACACATGTGAGATATTCCATCACCGAACTACTTACTTGACTCTTTCTTGCCTCATGAAAATTTAGCTAAGTATGGGAAAATAATGTCAAATTGCTAGGGAACCTAATTTTTAACCCACATATCTTTGAATTAAATTATTAAAATGACATAATATTTATCTCATGGAAAATATGAATTAATTTTATCACAAACATATGACCAAATCACCTTGACTCATCCACATGTGGCAATGGTGACATCAACAAACTACCTACTTAGATTTTCTACCACTAGACCTAGACTATCTACATGAAAACTATGGACTAATAGATAAATTACACTCATAAAAAAAAACTCTCCAGTCATAATTTAACATTGATAAGACCCCTTTCACATTATAAAATCACCATACTCATCCTTGAACATCTCTAATCTTGCCAAAATTGAAGATCAACCAAGCCTCTTTTAATCACACTAGGACAAACACATTTTAAACTTTGTCATTATTACTTAGGATATCAAATCAATTTATCCATTCACTAAGAAACCTTTATGAAATCACCATGTCATCACTAAAAACTCTCCAACAATCTCCCCCTTTGTCATTGATGTTAGCAAACATCATTCAGCTCACCTTCTTTCTCTTCAAGCACTCTCATAATAAGAACTTTCTCCCCCTTTGACATAATGATAAAGTGGTAACTAAATAATCCTCAAGACCTAAAAATGTCATAAATAGGAAAGGAACATCTTATAAATATGATACAAACTCCCCTTTACCTTGAGCCAACCTCTTCTTGCCTTTATAACTTCTTCCTCCATGATAACACTCTTCTTCAACCAAGCATTATAACCAATGAATAAAGAACACAAAAATTAACTAAAATATGATGAAACTCACCAAGAAACATATGATAGGGACTTCCCATAATATTTTTGATCCATTTTACTTTTTGAGCATCTTCATATCTCCAAACATCATGAGGAACCATCATATAGAATTACTAGCCTTCTATCTCAAACCACCTCATGAATCACCAACATAACTTCATGCCACAAACTAAATAGGAAACCTGATCTTAAAAAAAAAATTAAGACTTATCTTAAAATGCTCATAGATTTCCATTTTGGAAACACTGAGCAAAAACATCAAATCTTCATACTGGGCCTATCTAGATTCTTTGTGGCCCTACCTAAAACGTGTAGATCCCATATAATTCATTATACATACCATCAATATCTAAAACTTCATATCAATAGAAATATCATATTCCCCCTTAAGTTCACCAATTTTGATTACCTATCTCATCTTCTACAATATACTTCATAAACTAGCTTGTCAATTAGGCCTCAATCTTGACAAAAACATGAACTTGAAAACCACAAACCTTCAAATCTCTATGAAGCATGATTTTACAACCCATTTGGCCCATTAAACCTATTAATAATCCTCAGACCTTAACTCATAAGGTAGATCACGTTTCTATCATAGCTCAAAACCCTAGAATCTCAAAACAAACAAGGTCAACAAACCTCCTAGTAAATGCACACCTCTAAAACGTCTTACACACCTGAAGAGACCCATCACACACTTATAGAAAAATATTTGAGTCTCCACATATTTGGGAACCCATACATCCTATCACCCATTTTAGGACCTACATACTCTTAAGCACAAGCTAGGAAACTTGAGAGCAAACAAAAATATCCAATTGCACACAAGAGATATTCAAATATTGAAATCACCTAGAACATATATCAAAGAAGTGCATATACCTTTTTGAGCATCAAAATATTTTTTTACATTTCATCAGTATCATTAGGCCACTTGGAAACACCCATTCTAATCTTGTAGACTAACCATATACAATTATGACATCACCATAACATATCTTCCACATGGACATACCTGATCTAATTAAAAACACTAATCTCTATCCTTATAGGACCATCTTAAGAATACCACAATAATACTTATTTCTCCACTAAAAGGAATTTGTTAATAAGCATAGATAGAGACATCTTTTTCACCATAATGCTCTAAAACAACGTGAAGCTAGGAGTGGCCCACATTTCCTTAGTAACCACTAGAATCTTCTTATATATATAATACTTCTTGATCTTTTTCTTATTATCTTTATTCCAAAATATGATAACTAATTCCTTTTTTATATCATTTTCCTTCTCTTCTAAGATAGGATTGACAACACATGGAACAACTATGGAATCTTGACATACCTTTTCTTTTGAAGAGATAACTATGTAGCTTGGAACCTCATCATTAGGCATTATCAATTGATGTTCTTTGCATGAATATTGATCAATAGTAATAAGATGTTCACTTGGATCCATACACATCTAAAGACTATCCTTAACTAGTACCTTGGTCTTCTCCTTCAAAACATGAGTAGTTAATGAGAGGCCTTGGCATTTTTCACCTTTTGAAGCATTTTCCACCATAACAAATAGATTAATTGGGCCTGCAATCTCATCATGAATTAAACTTACCACCTTTGGTTTCCATGAGTTAAATTACCTTTTTCTTACACTCTTGGATCCTAATTAAACTTATTCTAGTTTTTAGACCTTTGCTTACAGAATCTAAAAAGATGACCTCTTTGTTCATAGTTGTAGCGGACCATACTCCTTGATGGAAACTTATCTTATCTTACCTTGTTTAGACAATGTTTTGTAAAGTGTCCCACACCATGATAGTTGAATCACTCAACCTTGCTTAATTTAATTTACTGATTACCCCTATCATAGTTTAAATCAAATTCATTTCTAATATATATGTTCCATTTTGTAGACCTATGACCAAATTGATTACATGTTTAATAGTAACCATTTAAAATTTCATACATCATCGCATTTGGCTATCTAATTTGATTTATCTTCATTTTACCAACACCTTCATTCCTTGTCTAATGTTTTGTCTTCAAATTCTAATCCACCTTCCTCTCATTGACATTCATGTCAACTTGAGAAGCAACTTTGGGCTATTCATTAAAACCCAATTGATATCTATTACTAGTTGAATTTTAACTCTTTAGGAGATCATCTAGATCATTAAAACTTTTATTAAACTTGACCAATGATTTCACCTTTCTTAAAAACTTCTCTAACTCATGTTTCAAAGACATAATCTCATAAGCATACTTTGAACATTAATCTTCTTTATCTTTCAGGCTTGTAGACATGATTTATAATTGGCAAATAAGATGCTTGAACATATCTTCATGCTCCTTGGCATCTTCATTCAATATTGACTAAAATACACTAAATTTATCCTCATAGTATTTGACTTGAGAATTCATCTTCTTGTTAATCTTCTTCTTAATATTTAGTTCTTCAAGAGCATTTGTCAAAATAGTCTCATAGTCCACCTCATCTTCATCATCATTTGAATCACTCCAAGTAGACTAATTTTGATGTGATCAACTACCTTCTCTAGCCATGAATAAGAATTCATCTTCAATAGGACCATAATTTTCATGATCATACTCTGAGTCACTATCTTCACTCTCATTTGATAATATAAAATCTTGTTTAGTGTAGAGACTCTTCTTTTCCTTGAATTAATTATTCTTATTGTCAAACCTTATGAATCCCTTTTTTCTTTTATTTGACCTCAATGATCTCTTGCCATCATCATGACCTTTATCATGTTCTTCATCATCATCTGTCTTATATTTATGAGGGAAACTATTATCAAAATGTCTCATCTCACCATAATTAAATCATTTGAGGGGTAGTTTACATTTACACTTGCCTAAACATGTTCTTAATATCCTTAAAATAAAAGCAATTGGTTCATCCTCATCTATAAAAAAAAAATCATCCTCTTTGGGTTTCTTACCTTGGAATTTCTTCTTTTACTTCATTTAAGTCTTGAAATCTACTTCCTTCTTTGGTTATATATCATCATTCTTCCTCATCTCATAGGAAATAAGGATGTCATGTAGTTCATCCAAATTCAAATGAATAATATCATGACTTTACTCTACAATATATACTTTTGGATCAAATTTGAGGGATATGTAACTTAATACCTTTTGAACTATAGTAACTTCTTCGAGGTTCTCTCTGAGATTTATGATGATGTTCATAATATTATCAAATCTTTGTAGAAAAGATGCCACAAAATATTCTTCATTCATATTGAGACTTTCAAATTGCCTTTTATTGTTCTACAACTTAACAATCTTCACCTTTGAATCTCCTTCATAAATGATTTTCATTTTGTCTCATATCCATTTAGTATATTTACAATAGATTAACTTGGTGTATTTAGTCTCTAAAATACCATAAGTAATAGCATTCATTACCTTAGAATTATTCTCAGACAACTTATTATCTATAATGCTAGATGGAGGAATAGCAAGACCAACATAACCATCCACAATAGATTACCATAAATCAAACCCTAGGAACATAATGTATGTCCTCATCGTAGCACTCTAAAATGCATAATTGGATCCATTGAAAATTGATACTTTATTACTAGAGAAAAATCCTTGATGATTACCAATATTGTACCTTGCATCACCTTCAATATATCAAGACTTTACTAAAGGACCCACTCTGATACTAATTTTTAGAGGTAAAATCATTGAGAGAGGGGGGAGGGTGAATCAGTGAGCCTAGATATTTCAATTTCAATTGTAGTCCTTTCAAAATATTAAAAAATAAACATATATTAAATTTTTTAAGTAACAATAACAAGAGAGCTCAATCATTCACTACACACATAAGATCAAACACATAACACAAAATTCCTAAGGAAAACCCTCACGGGGAATAAAACCCACTCTCAAGTATGAGACACATGGGATACTATCCTATAATAAATTATAAATAAGATATTTGTCAACTCCTTTAGACCAACAAACCTTGATCATATCCTCCTGACTAAATGAATGTAGCAAAATAATGGTTTCACAAGGAATAACTACCCCTAAGGAAGATCAAGTCATTTAGACCCCCTTTGAAGTGAACACCTTTACATTTAAATTGATGCCTTCAACACCTAATGATGGATATATAACCTCTACATAAATTTCCTCTCTATCTCATATAGGCATGCCATAATATCTCTCTTTCTTAACTCAAACTATCCTTATATGCACACTTAGACCTCTTTGCATATCCTCAAACCTTAAAAACACTATTTGGAAATCAAAAATATGACATATAGGTCATACACACAATCCTTAATCTATTATACTCATTAACTTATCAACTTAGCACTCTACCTTTCCTTTGCTCCATAACTCTAACATACACTTTGTACATCTCTCCCAAGTCAAGAAGCCAACACATTTTGTTTCACTAGATTATGATTAAGTATGAAC
>JARHVA010006374.1:410000-412500 GCA_037957365.1 Torreya grandis | reverse complement strand
CTTATCTCCATGCTACTTAGATTTCTTAACTCATACACACCTCTTGGATGCATTCCATATGTAATTTGAAATGGACTCAATCCTGTACTTCTGTTAGGAGAATCATTATAGGCAAATTCAGCTTGTGCAAGTGCAAGATCCCATTATTTTGGATGCATACTTACCAAGCTTCTCAAGATGTTGCCTAAGCTCCTATTGACAACCTCTATTTGGCCATCAGTTTGGGGATGATAGGCTAGATTGAAACTCAATTATGTACCCAATTTCTTCCATAAGGTTCTCCAAAATTGTCCAACAAATTTGGTATCCCTGTCAGAAATAATGCTTCTAGGCAATCCATGCAATCTAACAACATCTTGAAAGAATAGATTAGCTATGTGAGTAGCATCACTTATTTTTGTGCATGGAAAATGAGCCATATTTGAGAACCTATCTACCACTACAAATATGGAATCATGAGCTTTTTGGGTTCTTGGCAAACCAAGAACAAAATCCATGCTTATTGAATCCCAAGGCCTATTTGGAATGGGTAGTGGCTGGTACAAACCTGCATTTTGACTACTTACCTTGGCATATTGGCATGTTTTACACCTTTCAAAAAATTTATTGACATCAGTACCCATACCTGGCCAATAGTAATGAGCACTCAATTGCGCTAATGTCTTATTCTACCCAAAATGTCCTGATAAACTACCACTATGCTTTTCCTTTAACAAATTCTCTCTCATGGAACTCTTGGGAATGCAAAGCTGGCTACCTCTAAATAGAAGACCCTCTTCAACCATGAAATCTATCCAATGAATTCTATAAACCCCCACTGGATTCATGCAAGCTTCATATGGTTCCTTGAAGTCTGAATCTTCCTTATATAGCTCCTTCAAATCTTCAAATCCCAAAATGCTTACTTGAGATTCTTGCATGATCAGATTTCTCCTACTTAGAGCATCTGCAACCTTGTTAGATTGTCCTTTCTTGTGCTTAATAGTGAATGTGAAGCTTTGTAAAAATTCAATGCATTTAACATGCTTTTGACTCAACTTATTCTGATTGCTAATGAACTATAAAGCATAATTGTCAGTGAACAAAACAAATTCTTTAGGCAAAAGATAGTGCCTCCATTTCTTCAAAGCCTATACAAGAGCATAGAATTCATGTTCATAGGTTGAATACTTCTTCTTAGCATCAGTTAATTTCTCACTAAAGTATGCTATAGGCTTCCCATCTTGGGTTAAAATAGTGCCTATTGCAGTTCCACTAGCATCACATTCTACTTGAAAAAACGTATTGAAATCAGGCAAGGTTAAGATTGGTTCTTCAGTTACCTTCTTTTCAATAATCTAAAACTCTTATCAGCAGCCTCAATCCAACAAAAACTTCTTTTATCACCCTTGATTGTATCTATCATTGGAGCAATAATTCCACTAAAATTTCTTATGAATTCCCTATAGAAGCTAGCCAAACCATGAAAGCTTCTTACCTCATATGTGCTCCTAGGTGTAGGCCACTCAACTATAGCCTTAATCTTCTCCTTATCCATCTTCAATCCTTCATTGGAAATCACAAACCCCAAATATATCAACTCTATTTTCAGAAAACTGCACTTTTTAACATTGATTAGTAATTTCTCTTTATGTAGCTTACTCAATACCATCCTCAAGTGTTTCAAATGATCTTCTTTAGTTTGGATAAACACCAAAATATCATCCAAATAAACTATCACAAACTTACCAGTGAACTCCTTAAGCACTTCATTCATCAGCCTCATGAAGGTACTTGGTGCATTGGTTAGTCCAAATGGCATAACTAACCACTCATAGAGTCCATCATTGGTCTTGAAGTCTATTTTCCATTCATCCCCTTCTCTTATCCTAATCTGATGGTAAACACTTTTCAAATCTATCTTAGAGAAATATGTAGCTCCACTCCAACAATCAAGTAAGTCATCAATTCTAGGTAATGGAAATCTATACCTGATAGTAATCTTGTTGATTGCTCTGGAGTCTGTACACATTCTCCAACTCCCATCCTTATTAGGACTCAACACTATGGGGATAGCACAAGGACTTAAACTCTCTCTTACCAATCCTTTGTCTAACAATTCTTGAACTTAATGCTTGATCTCTTCATTTTCCTTTGGTGTCAACCTGTAGGCAGCCTTGTTTGGAAGATTCGCTCCTGGAATCAAGTTTATGTGATGGCTAATGCTTCTCAATGGTGGTAACTCATTAGGTAAATCATCTATCACAATGTCAATGTACTCATTCAACATATCTTGAATCTCTAACGGCAAATCAATCAACTTAGTACTAGTGACTACACTCCTTGGCTTACCAATCACAACAAATTTTACCTTTTCTTCCTTCATTTGATGTAGAAAATCTTTACCACTTATTATCAATACTTTAGAGTTCCATCCTACAACAGCAGCAGCCTCTTCTTTTAATGGTGTGAGTGTATGCTTGATCCCATCATTTTCAAACATATATGTATTCTGCCTTCC
>JARHVA010006374.1:350000-405000 GCA_037957365.1 Torreya grandis | reverse complement strand
TAGACTTAAAATTTTGCCTTTGAGTGTTACTCACTATTTGGTAGATTTGATATATCTTCAACCATGGATACTTTGGTATGATTTTTATTATAATATGTGATCTATTAGTCAAGATATAAGATTATTAGATCAAAGAGACCACTGAGATTAGTCAATAATATTGATAGATGTTATACAATTGTTAAAACTATATTCCAATCATTTTAGTGATTTCCAAGAGGAAGTCTAATAAGGGGAAGGGAATGTAAGAACCAATTTATAGATTTATTATTTATTTCAATTTTTTTTTATATCTTACACTAATATCATGATGTTTAATAATATGAATACTTAGATATTTATAATTTGTTCTTATGATATGTTAGATAATATGATTCGTGTGGTACTTATATGTATGTATTATTTGTTTATACATGTTACTTGAGATTGTTTAAAGTTTAGTTGCTTCGGTTATCCTACGATAGAGTATTTTAATATGTGCATTTATTTATAGGAGTATAAGTGGATAAATAAGGGGTAATGGACTACATTGGTCATATAGTCTCTCTAGTTGACACCTTTCTTATTTTATATTCATAAATATGTTCTAGTTATTAGTTTTTAATTATGACATTGTAGGCCAAGTAACAATATTCAAACCCTCTTTACCCTTGACTTAGAAGTTTCTTGAAATATCTATGAAGTCAAAATGATGTAAGTTAATTAAAATTATTATAATGCTTAAAAAATGTGATTATAATTGGAAATATAAGTTTACAGAGCTATATAAAGTGAATTTATAGATATTTTATGTTGAAATTAGAGACTTTTGACCAAAATGAAACTATAAGAGTAATTTTATGAGTCCTCTATAAATTTAAAATATCCCATGTCATATTTAATGGCATTAGAAGGAAGGAGTAATTTTATGAGTATGTAATATTCATGATTTATCACATGCCATGTGTTGATGGTTAAAATTGCTCTTTATTTCTAACACCAACAATGGGAAGTTTCAAGAATGTGGGACTTGCAACTTGAAACAACCTCCAGATTTTTAAGAAGCTGGTCTCTTCTTATATTGAGCGTATACTAGGAAAAGGGATAGGAATTTTAATAGAAACACAAATGCAAAGAAAGAAAAATCTAACTATGGCGATGTGAATGAATGTAATTCGACCCTTAATCTAAGCACAGTGAAACTATATGTAAGATTCAATTACATTTAAGAGCAAACAAGGCATGATCAATGTAAAATATGAAAATAATAGAAACAGAGGCTCACAGCTTAGACTACTTTTATAGTGACACATAAAATATAAACAAAGGCACATGATTCAATCTTATTATTAATTCTCCAGTCACATAAGAGGCACAAAAACATGCATAGTTGCATAAACTTTATAACTTAAGAAAATAGAACAAAGGCAAATGATATTCCTAATCACAGCTCTAGAAAGTCTAAAACTCTTGACAACACAGCTTAGACTACTTTTGTAGTGACACAAAAAATATCAGCAAAGGCACATGATTCAATCTTATTATTAATTCTCTAGCCACATAAGAGGAACATAAACATGCATAGTTACATAAACTTTCCAACTCAATAAAATATAATAAAGCCAAATGATATTCCTAATCATAGCTCTAGAAAGTCTAAAACTCTTGACAATAATTCTCTTAGAAAATTCTCTCTGGATTCTTATCCAAATATTTGATGATCTTTCTAGTGATCTCTGTACCCATTTTTATATCATCAGATTCACTATGGATGGTCTATGTGTTCCCAATCTAAAGGCCCAACTAAAATCTAATTGAACTGGAAGTGTCTAACAAAAGATATTTCTTAAATTTTGAAATGCTCTATCTTCTAGTAGTTCATTAGCTGAAACTGATCACATGATGCTCCCTTTTATTAAATAGAAGAGGACACTTGGCTAATTCCTTGAAAACCTTCTTATTACTTAGGAGACATTGGAGAATGACACTTGGCATGTTTTGTAGACTTATCGAAGACACATGATGCTCTCTACTTTACCTATACTCTTACTATATCTTCACTTAGGAATGTTCCACCTTTGACACCTATCACAATCCACTTCTTTGAAACTTTAAAAAATTAACAAAAAATAAGACCCACAAAATTTCTTGCCTGAGAAACTTTAAAAGGGGCATAGGGATAGGTGGCGATTTCTACTTGTCTCAACAAAGGACATGTGGCAATCTCTACTTTACTTAACTAAGGATATGTGGCAATCTCTACTACTTTTATCCACCTTTTGAGAAACCTACAGAAGGTGACACATGTTGGTCTCTATGTCACTCTTTTTATATTATAGAAACAATTGGGCCTCATTTCATATTTACATGGACATCAACACTTGGTGGCTTCCGCTTGCTTCAAAAACAAAGCCTGAGACCCACCACAGTCTTTACTATATCAGTGAAACAAAATGAATAAAATTTAGAGGTTGACACATGATAGCTTCTCCTCTCTTCAGCTAAGATACGTGGCATCTTCCATCACTTTTAGAAAAGCAAATTGAAACCTTCTGTAATTGCCACTTAGCACCCTATGCCTGATCCTGATACTTAGCTTGTTGAAACCTTTCACTTAAAAGAGATTTGAAACATGGATGCTGATATGAAACATGGATGCTGAAACTTTTCATGTTTCACTGAGTTACTATGAGATACATCACATGTCATGACCAACTTATAGAAATTATGAAAGGTGCCTTAGCCGATGACACTTAGCAGCTTTTGCTTGACTTCGACACTTAGAGAAACATGAGGCAAAAAGAACATCAAGCCCAAGCTCTGAATTTAAAATTCACCATCTCAAACCAAAGTGTGTGGGGATAAAAATTTGTAATGCACAACTGAAAATTAGAATGAAACGTAGAGTACTTTTTACTCTACAGTTATTGTCGACCCTAAGGACTTTTGAGCTTGCTCAAATAGAAACCACAACTCTTGTTACATCAAAATTGTTAAAATTATAGCTTCAGCAATGTTGTTTGATAAGCAAACCACTCATGATCAGATAACCCCTACTTATTTTGTAATTCATTGAAGGCTAAATCAAGGTTAATAATATCCTTGTGTGAATTTTTTTGCAAAATCTAAACTGTAGCCTTCAATTTGAATTCCAGCTAGGAAATAGGAATCAAGACAGCTTCTACTTTAGGGACTGATGAATGATCCATTAGATCCTAAAAAACTATCTGATCATTTTATTTGGCCAATAACAAAGGTTCAATTTGATCAACCATTAGTACCATGTTGTCATCAGGGAATGGAGAAGGAAGACCTAATTGTACTATGTCTTCAATGTGCTATTTCATATCAGTGATTCCTTCTTTCATTACATCAAGAAGCTTTGCGATTGAAGGCTATAGAATTGCAATTGAGAACCTCATTCACTCACTTAGCAGTGACCATTCTATTCTCAATTCTTGTTATTGACAATGTTTCATCCATTGCATCATAAAGCTTTTGCAGCAATGTTTCAGAGTCCAATACTCTCCCAAAAACTATAGCCAAAGTATTTACAACTAAATTCTCCACCTTTTTGCACAATTTTTGTGCATTTAGTAGGAAGGTGAGAGAAGGCCTGAGCTGAATAATATCTAAAGAGATTCTCTTCCACATTGATTCATATAGCTCCTTCACTAGATTCGACACTCCAACATCCTTTGGCCTATTGGCCAGCTCTAGTGTCAATTGTTCTACTCTTTGTTTCTCAACTTAAAATTGGGCTTGTATAGCCATGGTATTATTTTGTTTAGCTAGCAACTTCTATTGAAATTAAGTAACCTACAATAGGTGTTTCTTGCATTTTTCTTGTAATGCTACCTTTTCATGCTTTAGGGTCATCACTACATCTTTTACCTGCATTAGCCCTACTTTTAAGGAATCATTTTGGGTCTGAATCACCCAGTGAGTCTAAAGAGAAATAGTATCTTGTAACTATTTATTCAAATTCTCTATTTCATTGTCTTTTTTAATGACTTCTATGGTCAAACTGTTACAGTTTGCTTTTTCTTGGGCTAAATCAGCCTCCATCTTCTGTAGCCTCCTTGATGTTTTCAAGTAGTCTTCAGCAACTACATAAGTGGATTCAGTTAGTAGATCAATTTTGTCTTGTGGCCTAAACAGGGACATGTCTATGGCCACTATGTTCATTGTGTAGTCTTCTAACTACATCTGCTCACTTAGCTTGATTACATTTGGTGAAAAATGAGTCACCATCAATTACTGCTAAATGGGTCAAATTATGACCATAAATAGGGTGTAGCCAAGGCTTTATTTTCCTTGATCTTCTTTTTCTATCTTCAGGCTTCCCTTGCCTTCCTAGCAGCATCTGCTTGGGTTTGGAAGGTAGAAGGAGAGGCAATGTGCTCACCTGCAAAAGGATGTCCCTATGGAAAACTATATTGAATAGCCAATTTTTGGCTATGGGCAATTTGAGGGGGGATTTTCTTAGGAATAAAAGGGGGAAAATGAGGTAATGCTAAAGCTGGAGTAGGGATAGATGGGACAAAGTGAGAAATGGGAAGGGTAGAGGTGGCAGGGGATGTCATCTGGCTAGATGGAATCATCATGCCAATAGGAGAAGAAAGAGATTGAGAAGGAGAAGGAGGAATAATACTTACCTAAGGAGCAATTATAGTACTCTACAATTGTTGTTATGAAGGTTCTACTTCCTCCTCTAAATCAAATTGAAATTGCACCCTCTTTTGCTTCTTTGGTGTCTCTTCTTCTGGCTATGTTTCTTTTCCTTCAACATCAACTACTACCGTCAATGATGCTTGTGGAGAATTTGGAATTTCAATAATCGATGCCAATGGGGAAGATTTTGGTGGTGAAGGCACCACATTCTTTTACTTTTTGATGACATTGAGAGATTGGGGCTAAACTGATATAGTTACTGTAGCTATAGTTTGCCCTGAGGCCTATAACTCTTGGCTTGATCCTTCTCTAGCTTCCATCTCTACACCCTGTGTTAGCAAATTTCTTGTGTCAGGGTTAGATATAGGGCATAGATGGCACTCATCCCATACTTCTTCCCATCTCTCATCTATGTCCACATTCCCAAAAGAATGAGTTGTCTGACAAGTTTCTTGCCTGTATTTCCAATAGGCTTCTATTTTCTCAGCATCCCAATATTTATTCTTTAATGCCCTTCTTAAGCTAGAAGTCATTCTACTTTAGGATCAAAATCCCTTTGTTTATCATAGAAAGTTTCCCATGGTCTATTTTGGGGAAGGGGCAAATCTGTTAATTCAACATAAAATCTAGGAGTATCTTCTCTAGGATTTTTCCTATTTTCCCAAAAAGGGTGGCCTTCATGTGTAATTCTGGTTGCAACCCTATTAGTCCTTATCTAGGAGGCTATGAAACCATTTGGGTCATATACCCATTTGTCTTCAACTAGCAGGAAACCCAGGAAGGCCAACTTTCTAAGCAACACAATCTCAACGTCTCTGGCTTCTAATACCATATTGGTTGTCATCCATGGGAGGTCATACATTTTTCTCTTCCTCTTCCCAGAGCCATATTCATTATCTACTATAGATACTTGCCTGGTGACCTCTAAGAATGCTAAACTAAGAGTCAAAATCTTAGGTAGCAACATTGGTTCCCCACAAAAACCATGGACTCTTATAATTGTATGGTGGGATCCAAAATAGAAATCACAAGGAATTGGGCAACTGGCCAGAAGGTTTGAAACACTTGGAAATAGTCTATTCATAACTAGTTTGGGGCTGAGGTGAAAAAAATTAGGGGTAACAAATAGTTCCTAGAATTCGTATGGGTCATTAGTTTTTGACAAAATATGTGTCCATGCAGACATAAGAATGGTCTTTTGTAAATCAAAACTTTGGTCATACATATCAAGATGCATATGTTGGGTAAAGAGGTTAGAGTTCTAATATAGAATGAGGTGAAACAAATAAGAAGAGTACCTAAAAATTCCTTTTTATTTGAACTGGGCCAATTATTCCACCATGTAGTATGCAATATGCTCAAAAAAATCAAGTCAATAATCCTGAGTCTTGTCGATGGTTTTCAGTCTAAAGAGCATAGCCATTTGTTCTCCATAGACTACCATATCATCTTTCATGTTGAGGATGAAAGCCATCATAGATAGTGCATCTTGGCTAGCTTGTGCGAATTGGGCTCTTACTACAGGGAGTGTAGGCATAGTAGTATCATCAGTGCCCATTTGCAATTTGGATCTTAAGAACCTCAATTGGGTATTGATGTTTGCCCACGTTCTTTGCATTTTAGCAATAGTGGGAAATGTAGCTGTCTTATCATGATATAGGCCTAACATGTCTCTGATATCCTATAGTGTGACTTGTACCATGAATGGACCCTGTTGAATGGTGCTTGAGGGTGTATGGAACAAGTTTGTGCATAATTCTACCAAGTCAGGGCATGGATGCACAGCTGGCACAATGAATTGTTCCAGTTGTGAAGTCCATATTCTCATGGGAAATGTCTCATATTTCCCCACTCTAGCCCTCTAAAGATAGATTTGATGTGCCCCTTCTCTAAGAGTCTTACTACTAGCTCTTTGAAGAGTTGGGTCCATGACTCCATCTGCATAATATTTTATCTTTACTAGGTCACTTGCTTGACCAACTTCAGGGATTCTAGTCCATGAATAGGTCTTCAATGGTTGCATGAGAGCTAAATCATATGACTTACTCGCAAGAAATTTGTCAAGGGATTCATACATCCTAGATCCTTGTTGTGAAGATTGTGCTCCCTCCATCTCTATATCTATTATGTGATAATTGGTATGAACTTTTGAAAAATAGAAACACTTTCACTGAAGCAAGTTTACAAGGAATCAAAAATACAAGTAGTAGGATATTTTCTCACAGATGCAAGAATGTTTGAGAAATTGTAAGTTTTAACTCTTGTTAAGAGGTATTTATTGACCTATAAAGTCTCAAAATGGCATTAAAATCAGATAACCATTAACAAATCTTACTCAATATTTATGGGATAGAGATATAGACATGTTATGCAAGTGGAAATGCAAGGTACCTTGGGGATTTCTAAAGATTTGCGAGATATTCAATGCATTGAGAAATTTTTAAAATTTTGAAAAAACTCTGAGCTCCTGCCTACATGTTCAAAGAACACTTATTTTAAAAAAAAGTGGGAAAACAAAATGGAAAAACAAAGCAATACAGAAAGGGGAAGCTATCTAACTATAATACATTAACCAAGTATCTTTATCTCCCTCCTGGATCAAAAGAATAATTTCTAAAGTCTCCTTCATGACAAGATGACTTATGCTACTGGACAAGTGGTTGAATTAGATGTAGCTCTGGTGACTTGCTTTCTTTGTATGCCACATTGATTGGCCTGCATTTGAGTGAGTCTGAGTCAAACCTATTTACAACATATATAAACTCTTCTTGTTCTTGTAATCTTGTCAAATGTTGGTTCTTGATACTGGCATATCTTATCAAAAAATTAATGACTATTTGCTTATCAACAAAAGCCCTTTTATATGTATCATTTATTGGCTTATCTCCTTCTACCTTAAACTCAGGTTCTATTGCATGATCATCCTCTTTAATGACTTCAAAATTACCAACCTCTCGAAAAGATAATTCTAAAAGTTTGCAATAATTTGTATATGTAATTGAGTTTAAATGTTGTTTTGTTCATCTACAACCAGCTCGCAACCTCCTTAAAAAATAGTATAACCTAACCCAATAATTTCAAACAAATCATTCAAATCATGATCAAGGAAATGTCCATGCTCCTCCACATTATCTTGTAAAGTAAGAATAAAGTCAAAAAATATCTCTTCTTCATCAGAGATTAAGGCATACACTTGTGACTTCTCACTCAGAATATGGAATTCATGTTGAGGAACCTGAGGATTAATAAAAGAGGTATCTTTTGAATTTTCTTCCCTTCAAACATTTGGGATTTTATGATCTTCCCCAAATATTACATAAGTGCTAAGACCAATGGAGTCATAATTTCTATATGGGTCACTATGCATCATAGCTAATAAATGATCATTTTCCTCTTCTTGATCATGTTCAGTCCATTCACCTAACTCCTCAACAAAAACACTTTCTTCTTTATTCATCATAGCATGAGCTACTTCTAACTTTGTAATTGGTTCATTGGTGATGTGATCCTTATATAATGGCTCAGATAATACCTTCATCTTTGAACCATATTTGGTTTTTAGGATGAGGTGAGACCAATCAAGGGACATATATCCTCCTATCTTGGCTATAAAGTCTCTGGATAAGCATAGGCCAAATATAAGAGGTATATCTATGACTACTACATCTTGATTTACAATTATATTGGGACAAGTATATAATTGTAATGGGAGTTGTTTAATTCTCCCTATTTTTTGTACTACTTTGCCATCTAGTTGCATGACTCCTTTAGTGTGTGGTTCATACTTTATTTTTAAAGCATCAGTTATCTGCTTAGGCATTACTATAGTACTAGCCCCTAGATCAATCATTGCATTATGCAGTAGTTTCTTGCCAACTATCAAAGTTAAATAAAAGGGATTTGGTTTGGATTTTCTTACATCTGGTGCATTTTTCACTAGGGTTGTTGTTTGTAGATGAACTATGTCTTTCAATTTTTCTTTTTTAGTAGGTCCTTCTTTGATAAAAGTACATTTGGGCACTGCTTGGACTTTTGGAGCTTCTTTTAGTAGTGTCTTATGTTTAGGAATAACCAATATATCCCATATTGATACTTTTGATGGAGTCTTCTTTAATTGATCCACCACATTTATTGGTCCCAGAGTCTGAGTTCTTTGAAAATAAGGATATCTTGTTTTTTCTTGAATTTGTGTAGGAATCACTTGATTCTACACTAGTTGAGGCACTTCTTATCTGAAAGCTATGTTTCTTTGTCCTTGAAATGGAGGATTCTCCAAGACTTGACTATTTACAACTTCAGGTTGTTCCACCATCCTTCTCTTTGATCTAGTATAATAGTCTAATTGCACCACTGGTTTCTTAGAAGTGGAAGATTCATTCAAGAAAATTGATTCTTCATCTTCAACCCATGATAACAAATCATGTTCCAAGGCTATTTCTTCTTTTTGTTTCGAAGACATCCCTTGCATCTGAGCCATTAAGACTAAATTTTTCATACTAGAAGATTGGTAGACTTGATTGTCACTAGTACTTGCAAATTGTCCATCCATTCTTCTTTGCTCTACTACCTTTTATTGTAAATTTTCCATGGGACAATCTATGGGCATATGAGCATTATTTCAAGGGAAACACCAGCATTGGTACCATCTACATAATTATTTTGCCTTGGAACAATCTACCTATTTGAATTGGGAGGAATAGTCTATGAGGGTGTAGGGACTGCAACTAATTAGTTTGCTAGTTGAGGGTTATTTTGCCTTTAAGGACCTTGATATTGATTTGGCTATGATGGAAATTTATTTCCATGATATCCTTGATATTGGGGTTTAGTATAAGTATTTTGTTGTCTTTTCATATTAATTATCTCATTAAAAAATGTCCTTAAGATATTTTTGATATCATTTAGCAGGTGGTTAAGGATATGTGTACATAGACACAGGTGGGGTTATGAATTTAGGGGCTTCTTGAGGTAATGGCAAGGAAAGCTCTAGAAACATGGGCATGGGAGGCCTTGGAGACAACTTTCCAACATCTATCAAATTATTTTCAGCTTTGACTACATAGTTATAAGCCTCTAGCAGAGTCTAACCTCCAAGCAACTGAATCATAATAGATATGTTTGAATTTAAAGCCTTAAGATAAAAAACTATAGCCATACCTGGTAATGGTCTAACTGTAGCAAGGATTCTTTCCCAAGTCTTTTGAAATTTGGAATTGAATTCAGTCATCACTTCTTGTGGTGCCCTTTAGATGGTAATCAATTACTGTAATAAAGAAGACTTATCACCCTTCTCTTCCAATCTTTCAAAGAAAAGATCTCCGAGATGATCCCATGTAGATATGGTATTTGGGGTCAAGGACTGGTACCATTCTAGAGCTTTCCGTTTAAAAGAAGCCGCTAATAATCTTATGGCCACATTTTGTTGTCTGACAACATGTATATCACAGACATCTAATACATCCTACAGATGTTCTTCAAGTGTTTTAAAGTCTTGCCCACTAAATTTAGGTAGAGCTTTTAGGGCATTCACTGGAATAGGGTCCCAAGTGGCTAGTGGTATTGGGATAATCAAAGGACTACTAGTGTTCTAACTTGCATAATTTCTTAGGGCTATAGGGGCTCCCATATTTGCTCTTGGTATTGGTATAAACTAGTTGACTCTTCTTCTAGGACTATTTACCAATGGTGGAAAAAGAATACCTAGATTTACAACAGACTGAGATCTGGTTACTAGTCCATAGCTCTGATTCCTCGTAGCTCTCTGGTTCATATGATCTTGAAATAAAATTTAATATAGTGTCCCACTAGGCATGCCAAAAATTGTGTTTTATTTATAATACCAACAATGGGAAGTTTTAATAATGTGGGACTTGCAACTTGAAACAACCTCCAGATTTTTAAGAAGCTAGTCTCTTCTTATATCGAGCATATACTAAGAAAAGGGATAAGAATTTTAACAGAAACACAAATGCAAAGAAAGAAAAATCTAACTATGGTGATGCACCTAAATGTAATTCGACCCTTAATCTAAGCACAATGAAACTATACGTAAGATTCAATTACATTTAAGAGCAAATAAGGCATGATATATGTAAAAGATGAAAACAATAGAAATAGAGGCTCACAGCGTAGACTACCTTTGTAGTGACACAAAAAATATCAACAAAGGCTTAGGATTCAATCTTCTTATTAATTCTCCAATCACATAAGAGGCACAGAAACATGTACAATTACATAAACTTTCCAACTTAAGAAAATATAACAAAGGAAAATGATATTCCTAATCACAGCTCTAGAAAGTCTAAAACTCTTGACAACACAACTTAGACTACTTTTGCAGTGACAAAAAAAATATCAACAAAGGCACAAGATTCAATCTTCTTATTAATTCTCCAGCCACATAAGAGGAATAGAAACATGCATAGTTACATAAACTTTCCAACTCAAGAAAATAGAATAAAGGCAAATGACATTCCTAATTATAGCTCTATAAAGTCTAGAACTCTTGACAATAATTCTCTCAAAAAATTCTCTCTGGATTCTGATCCAAATATCTAATGATCTTTTTGGTGATCTCTGTACCCATTTTTATAGCATCAAATTCACTCCAGATTATCTGTGTGTTCCCAAATGTAATGGCCCAACTAATATCTAACCGAACTAGAAGTGTTTAACAGAAGATATTTCTTAAATTCTAAAACACTCTATCTTCTGGCAGTTCATTGGCTGAAACAGATAACATGATGCTCCCTTATATTAAATAAAAGAGGACACTTGGCCAATTCCTTGAAAACCTTCTTATTACTTAGGAGACACCAGAAAATGACACTTGGCATGTTCCACAGCCTTATCGAAGACACACGGTGCTCTCCACTTTACCTATACTATTAATATATCTTCACTCAAGAATGTTCTACCATTGACACCTGTCACAATCTGCTTCTTTGAAACTTTAATAACTTAATAGAAAATAAGACCCATAGCATTTCTTACTTGAGCAACTTTAAAAGGGGCATAGGGATAGGTGGCAATTTATGATTATCTCAATAAAGGACATGTGGAAATCTCTGCTTTACTTAACTAAGGATATGTGGCAATCTCTGCTACTTTTAGCCACCTTTTGAGAAACCTACAGAAGGTGACACATGATGGTCTCTGCATCACTCTATTTATATTATAGAAACAATCGGGCCTCATTTCATATTTACATGGACAATGACACTTGGCAGCTTCCACTTGCTTCAGAAACAAAGCTTGAGACCCACCATAGTCTTTACTATATCAATGAAAAAAATGAAGAAAATTTAGAGGTTGACAAGTGGTGGCTTTTGCTCTCTTTAGCTGAGATATGTGGCATCTTCTGTCACTTTTAGAAAAGCAAATTGAAACCTTCCATGATTACCACTTGGTGCCCTCCACTTGATCTTGATACTTAGCTTATTGAAACCTTCTACTTAAAAGAGATTTGAAATGAGGATGTTGATATGAAACGTGGATGCTGACACTTGTCACATTCCACTGAGTTATAATGAGATACATGGCATGCCCGACCAACTTATAGAAATTATGAAAGGTGCCTCAATCGATGACACTTGGCAGCTTCCGCTTGACTTTGACACTTAGATAAAAATGAGGCAAAAAGAACATCAATCCCAAGCTCTGAATGTAAACTTTTCCATCTTGAACCAAAGTATGTGGGGACAAAATTTTGCAATGCGTAACTGAAAATCAGAATGAAACATAGACTATTTTATACTCTGCACCATGTAATAAAGAGAATGGGCCTTATAACAAGAGTAAAATATATAAGAATTATAAGATAGGTAAATAAATGGGAAATGACAAGTGTCACCTTCCCATTTACCAAATAATAATAGTTCTCCCTATAAGTAAATTGGAATCCATCCTTGCGTTTAAAATTTTCAAGTTTTTAAAATAGAGTTGGATCTCAATCTTAGAGAGAGTAGGAAGAAATTTTGGAAGAATCATGTTACTTGGAAGATAAACCTTAGAGGAAGCGTTTTTATTTATAAAATGGATAAGTTGAGGTAGGAAATACATGTAAATATTATTTTTAATATATTTTAAAAATAAAAATCTCTTTTTATCATCCTTTAAATAATTCAAACTTATTTTGGAGTGGTAATGCGTTTGGATGGTATTTATTTACTTACTTTGTACATATTTTTCACTAAGGAAATTTATTCTTGTAGACCCTCTTAACGGTGTTTCTAAAAACATTTCTCCCACTTTTGTTTTTTGGCCTATAATATTTTAATGTTTAATATAAATAAATTAAAAAATCATTTGGGATTTATTTGGTAGTGGTAGGATAGGAAATAAGGTGAGTGATATTACCCAATCCATCCTCATCTCATACATTATAATTTAATAGTTAAAAATCATCCAATTGGATCTCCTGTTCTTACCAATATTTTTTGGAGTATATTAAACTTAGAATTATTATTTTCTTGTTTTAATTTTGATACAAAATTTGTAAAGTGTTTACTAGCTAATATCAAGAGGTAATAAACTAGAGGTGTTGTATATTATACCTTTCATTTTACTATTAGCAAAACCATCCTTAATAACATATAAAATATTCTATGCTAATCTACATGATTAGAGATATAATTCCATGGCTCAATATGTCTGGGTAAATCACCTAATGATAGTAATAGGATGGGAAGCAATCTCTTATTGACTTGGCTTTAAAGATGTATGTGTGGAGCTAGAATATTATTTTGGGACTTAAAAACTCTTTTAAAAGTGTGAAATATTTAATCTTGGTATATTTTGAAATCCTTCTATAGATTTATTTAGAATCAATGAAAATATGGTATTGATGTGAAGAATTGAAGCAAAATTTGTAATAATAATTTGATTCAAGTATATATATTATTATCTCTTTTACCCTATTGAAATTAAGTTAAAATGAATTACTCAATAAAAAAAAAGATTTTATTCATATAAATGAAAACATAATCATGTTTTTAAGTATCTCCAATACAAGTTCCATGATGTATAATAAAATATGATTTGGTAGCTTATTTGAAAGTTAGTGAAACCTCTTTTAGAACTTAAGGACTTAAAGAGGATATTTTGGTTCTATAAATTTTAAGCATGAAAACTAATAAATAACCCTAATACATATTTATTCATAATATATATTCCATAATTAATAAAAAAATAACAAAATAATTTTAGGAGCTATGAAATGAAAGATATAATTTTTTAAAGTTGAATTTGCAATATGGTCCTAATTCCTCAAGGATAATATATTTAAAGAAATTAAATGGAAAATTTTTCAAGGTGAAAAAGGGACCAAAATAATTTTAAAATAAATAATATAGTTTAATATGTCTATAATACTTGGTTTTAGAAAATTTTAGAGATGTATGGTGTTCTTTATTAATTTTAAAAATGAGTCCATCGTAGGGTCAAAATTACCTAATCAAATTTGGATTATAGGTTAGTATCAAAGGGGATAGTGCCTAGTTCCCCAAATGAACACCTTTGGTGATAATGGAAAAATAAATGATTAGTGTTCTACTAGCTATCAATGTTATCACATATGATCATGGATCACTAAATACTAGTAGTTAAAATTGGTGGTGAAGGATCTAAGGGTCTCTAAGGAGTGGCAGAGTATTGTCAGCACCACCCAACTAATTTATAATGATTTATGTCATGTACTAGAGTTTTTACACCATTTATATGGTATTATAGAGATTGATTTTCCATAAAGAGTGTTACTCATGAAGTGACCTATAAGGGGTATACATTTCATGATTAAACCCATTAAACAGTGGAATTTGGGAATGGATTGTAGACAAAGTAGACATTTAGATGGTGTAAAGGTGGAACAATGATTCTAATATACAAAATATAGTAGTCTAAAACTGTAGGGAAGGATAAGAGGCTTGATTTGACCAAGCCCAAATTTTTATACAGTCACCAAGTAGCTAAGAGACTACACAAATGTGATAGATCATTGATGCCTTGTGTAAAACACTTTATAGTAGTGAAATGGAAATAAAAATTAAATAAAACTCCTGATTTGAATAGAAATTATGACATTAGAATGATAGATATAAGGATAGAGTGATTAGAGAAACCATTAAGTGAGTAGTGTCGTAACATTGTTCAAAGTTGGGAACATGAAAAAATTTGATAAGTTATGGTATACATCCTATAAGACATGTTACATGTCATATAAAAATACCATATGATTGTAGCTATCCCAACCACTATATTCAAGGTGTTGATCAGTGACATTCCCACAAATAAAAAGAACTTTATTTTAGAAGTTTTGGCTTATGTTGACATATGTAGTTCAATTTAGGCTAGTGTTATTTTCATTTATGAAATAATGTAAGCCTTTCATGGTTTTAAATTTGTAATCCATGGTTTTATCATGTGATCATTGATATCTATATTATCAATGTCTATTATAAATAAATTATCTATGTTTTTTTAATGTAGACTAGATCTATTGCACATGCCTAGTATTATTTTCTTATAAACCCATTTGGGACCATTATTTGGCATATGGGTGGGTTGACCGAACAAATACCACCATATATTTTCATCCTCTTTTACATGAAAGAGGTTTTGAAACCTAAAACATAAAAAATAATTAGATATGATTTTATGTTGAAGGAAGAATTTTTGGGGCATTATGTATTTTTGGGGGGATCTTGGGAACCCAAGGGCAGTAATAAATTTAATGAAACCCCATTTATTTTTGACCCACTTTTAAAAAATTTAAAATTAAAACTAAAACTTTGTAATTTTCTTACCTTTCTAAGATTTGAGCTTTAAGGGATCATTAATGCAAACTAGAGGTTTCAAAGACTAAAAATAAATTTTCATTATATGAATTTCAAGGATAGAGGTAAGTACCAATCCATATCCCACCCTAATTATCTAAATCATTTTTAAATCAAAAATATTTTCTAAAGTTTAATTTTGGATTCAAGGACTTGGAAGTGGCCATTAATGGTCTTCAAGTAAGTTTACATGTAAAAGTATTTTCTCATTTGTGTGGGAGTCCATAATGTCATTGAGATGTGTTTAAACATTATTTTACTTAGAATTCACTAAACATTACATTTTTGTGGTACAAGTATTATTTTGAGACCACTTTAGAATCCATTATTTTTCTCATAGCACCACCAATGGTAGTCATCCAAGGTTTTGAGTTTTAAACACGTAAGAATAGAAGCTTTTTCCTTCCGTCAACATATTTTATAATTTCTTAAAGTTTTGTCTCATTCCTGGTTGAATTAGATAGCCTTCATATAAATTCTTAAGTATATTTAGGGATTTACTAATCTTGGATGATCAAATGGTTAAGAAAGTCTAGATCCAATGGTGGAGATTGATTGCTCCATACTATAATGGATAACCTAAGATATTTTAGGTCACATTTTAGGTTGCATGAGACTTTGATGAATTTAAATTTAATTCTTATAAAAATTAACTCAACTTGGAATTAAGATTCCAATTGTGACTTAAGTAACAAATCAAAGTGCACTGATTGGTTAGAATAGCCTAGGGTCCTATTTGAACCTCATTGAGTGTAAGATATAATTGTGTTAATATAGACAATGTTGTAACCCTTTTTGTATTAACTATAATCCCAAAATAAGACCACAAGGGTTATGGGACCTACAAGGATAATATAGGCCATGTAGGCCATTTCAATCATAGTTAGTAGACTAGTGTAGGCATGGTCATCCTAGGCATTATGATTATTATTCATAGGATTAGTACATTTAATCATGTCTAAATTATAGTGTCATATAGCTTAGTGGACACTTGAATTATACTAGGTCACCTTGTGTGTGTAGTATACATACCAAAAAATGACATGTATTTTTATGGATTTATTTATGTAAATATATGGACATGACACTTCAATCCATTGGGATTGGGTGAATTAATGAATAACCTTATTAAGCTTAGTACCAAAGGGTGAGGGGTATCAATTAAATAAAATTCACCTAAGAATAAAACCTAACCCAATCCATTTTTTTAATCTCTTGGGACTTTTACCTTGGTGGATGGCATGTAAACACACTTTAAAATTATCTACACCAATTAACTACAACCATTTAAATATCATTTGTTCATTATCATTATTATTTTTAATTATGATATTAGGATTTATATTTGGTTTTGTATATCCTAATCTACCATATATATTGAATGCTTCACTATATGAGTATTATTGATTTCTTCTAAATTGTTTTACATGTTTGATATATAAAGTGTGCCTCTCTTTTTTGATTTTTGATTAATCTTATTTCTTGTGTATGTTTCTTGTCATGTATTTATTTCATTTCCTATAGAGGATCCTGTAGTTTTATATTTTGTATCACTTATGTGTGATTGGTATCTTTATTTATTATTAATTTTTTGCTTCAAGTGTTTGTTACAATTGTAATATGTTGGTTACATGTTTTTTTGTGTTTACATTATTTTAATATCCTATGGTATTATATGGGTTACATTATTTATATCATGAACGATATTATTTATGGTGTAGACACCTAAATTATATTTAGTGTCAAAATGCATTTAAAGCCTATTAATAATTCTTATTAAAATAAATCTTGACATCTCCCTTCAAATTCAAAAAAATGAATAAATCAAATTAATCAATTGTGCAAACTTTAAATTATTATTTAAATATTAAATCCATATTTTACACCTCAAAAATCATATTAAACCCTATTCTCCATCACATGCTGACTCATCCAAACCAAACCCACAACTTTCTCAACCTCCTTTGAGTCATCCCTTGAGTTGTCAAAAAGTTTGACTCATTTCTAGTGAATTAGTTAACCATTCCCATACTTCTCTAAACCATTTGAAATGATCATCATAATCATGGGTGAGGACTCATTATCTTCTATTAATTATTTTGATCATTTAAATAATTCAAATAATCCTCCACCATTAGATTTCCCTCTAAAAAACTATAAATAAACATGAAAACCATCATTTTCATCCATCCTAACTTATGCTAGCAAAGTTCCATTCAATTTAAAAGAGAATACAAGAAAATAAAAGTGAATTAAATAATTCAAAAACTCATTTTTCACCAAAATGTTACATGTTCTCCTTTGAAATGGAAGAGTAAGCAACCACATTATTGAAGATAAAATAAATTTTACATTACAATGGAGGAAACTTGCATATTTAAGGTATAAGTTTGTGTTCACTATTTTCTTTGTTTGTTGCTCTATCTTAGGTTGAATTTATCTTAGATTAATATTGCATAATTAGTCAATTTATTAGCATTTATAGATTTATTTCATATACTTTACCATGCTTTGTGGGACCTTCCCTCATCTTTTTCAACCTACGTTCATCATAATCATATTTAGAAAGCATTTTTCACTTAATTTTTGCTAGTTATATTTGCATTTGCATTTAATCTTGTCTCTATGAGTGCTGGTGTAAGATACAGGTCTCTATTTAATGTTTTCTACTTAGCTATGTACACTCACTACATAACTATAGATTTGGAAATATTAGTTAATAAATTGTACTTTTTTCCTAATTTTATTTACATCATTAGCTTTCTATTCACCTTGTAATTTTGTCTGTGTTATTCATTTTTTAAATTTTATACTACATGAAATTAAGGAAATCAACAAACTTTTCATCAAAATCATTATTTATAACTATGAATTCATCTTAATTGACTAAAAAATTGTCCTTATAAGTAGAAAAATTATCTAATAACTAAAAAATTGTCACTCTATGTTTTCCAATCCTATTTTTGTAGGTCTAACATAAAAATCATTTTACAATTGCCAAATCATCCTTTTGAGTAGTGAAATTATCATTTTGTATAGATAAATTGCATTTTTGTAACTATAAAATTTTCATACATGCTAATGAAATTATTCTATAAGCATGAATTTGTTTATTCTATGTTTTTTGTCTTTGTTTATTTCTTGTGTTTGACTTATTACTATTTCATGTTTTTGTATAATTATGAATTTGTCACAAAGAAGTAGTTTTTGGGTTATTTTTGTGGATTTTATTTTCTCTATTGTAGGTTACCTTGTACCAAACCTAAACAAAACATTCTAACCATTTGTTTTCAAAATTCTTGACAAATATAATCATAAAAAATGCTAAACAAAAAACTAATTTCCTTTAATAATGCTTTTGATTTAATTTTTAAAGTTTTTAGTAGTTACGTCAAATTTAATTTCAAGTTATTTATTTGTAATTTTGAAATTGTGTATGATCTTCCCCTTGTATCACATTGGTGACAATATTTAGGAATAAAAAACAATTCCATAATTTTCTATGTTACCTATGTGGTTCTCATGTATGCTCTTTCTTTGGTATCACATTGGTGATGATACTCAAAAATTTGAAATGGACGCTTACTTTTTATTTATTTTTCTTGGGGCTCTATTGACCATGGATTTCACCACCACACAATAGGCTAAACCCTGTTTACTAGTGGAGTATTAAAATTAAGATCTAACTATTTCAATTACTTAAGTAGTTGTGTGTTTTAAGCACATCATGATGTGAGGGGATTTCATGCTTCATACCTAAGGTTTTAATAGCCACTTAAAAATATGATATAATTGATTGTCAACACACTGAGACCCCTATGGCTATATTGAGAACTTTGGGACAAGACCCAATAGTATAAATTCACTTTCTCTATTTCTTCCATGGTTTTTCCCCCCTTAGATAATCTTAATTAAACCTTAAGCATAGGAAAACCTCTTTTACTATTCAATTTTAGTGAATTGATTAAAAATTATCACCAAAAAGCTACCTTCAAGACACCCTTGAAACTAGACTCAGTAGGCCATGGGAATGACAAAATCCTCCATGGTTAGTGCTTTGAAATATTAGGCCATAGATAAGAGTACAGATGAGTTAGTGACATTAGAAGGCCTAAAATTTTTTCATGACCCTTATCTTATTTTTTCACCTTTTATATGAAATTACTTGAATATTTAGAATAGAAATTTATTTATTGTTTCGTTATGTTTACCATGTGTAGAAAAATCCTTTTGTGTAAACAAATTCTTTTGATTTTTAAGCAATATCCTAAAATAAAGCATTTTTCTCAAAAACTAAAAATAATTATTTCAAGAATTCAAAATATCTAGTCACCATTTGGTTAGTCTTTTAATTTAAAAAATTCCTTTTATTTGATTCATTTTAATTTTTATCTTAACCATGTTGCCTATTACTAGGAAAATGACCATTTTAAAAAATCCTAATGTAAGGGATAAGCCTCTTAGCAATGAGAGATCATGATGTAGAAATACATTAAATAACCAAATAAGAAGAAGATAAGGGAGGGGCTTACCAAGATGAAGGTAACCCCAAAGCTGTCCAAACTCCACCCTCCTTTTATGAGTATATCATGTCTAATAATAATGAAATATTTATTTGAGCCTTGGGCTTTAGAGAAAAAATTACATCCAACTTTTATGTACATAATTTAAAATATCTAGTTACAAGAAAATAACGTTCATCCTCTAAACATAATCATCCAACCTCACAAGGTTCTTTATATGGTATCAATTCCCTCATCCCATCCTCACAACCTCATCCCCAAGTCTCTCAAGATAAATGGAAAACTATTTTATGTGAGGAGTAATATCAAACTAGCCATGGATTTTCTACAAAAATACATGCAATTCAAAGAACTCAAGAGACTATAAACTTTCAATCTCATCAATCAATCAATATTTTTGGTAACCCCAATGTGAGTGTGAATATAAATTTACCTTCACAATTTTATCCAAACAATCTGGGTTTGAGTGTACTATTGAATTTCTAAGTCACCCCTCAATTAGTGTAGGGCCTCCCAAACCCTACAAAATATCATTGCACCTAAAAAGTCCTTAGATATTCAAGTAGAAAATGTTGAGACACTTTGCCATCCATGCCCAAGCCTAGCATAGGGGTGTAGGTCTGTGTGTAAGAGAAAGAAAATGATTCACACTCACTAAAAGTCCTTGACATGTACTAACATGCAAGGATGTTGGGCATGTAGGTAAAGGGGTACACGAGTTCAAATATGCATATTCCCAAGTTCTATAATAACTAAGTAAAAGGAATGGTGCAAGAATCAACTACAAACCATTGGTAATGCACTTAACATCTTCATATACATGTGCACTTAGATTTAAAACCATCTTGATGCCTATCTGATATAGATCCATACCCATGCACAAAATCTTATATCTATGACCTCGAGATGCATATCATGAAACCTTATTTATATTGATGCCACATGGATACCTGGTACTTATCCTATTATAAATAAGTTCTCAACTATCTAGATTAAATATTAGTCTTCCATGTGTCATATCCATATTCCTCTTACCCACTAACCAAAGGATAGTCCTATGAGAGACCGCCAAAGTGATACATGGAATTCTTGTAATGTTATTCCCAAGATCAATTAGGAAGTGCCACTTGCAAAGTGGTAGAAAATAAAAAGAGGGACATTGTATGTGGTTAAGCAAAGTGTGAGGCAATTTCAGAACAATTTAATGCAAAAGTGACTACTTAACCTCAGAGATTAAGTACATGCAAGATTTTGACACTAATAGGAAAATATTCCATTATAAAATGCAAGTGTATTCCAAGAGGATCCTTCCACCAACACTAGATCCAATTAGATCATCAAAACTCTAGAATTACTGGCATGACACCACTAAGGAATTGAACACTATAGCTATCACCCCAAGTGGTGCATTAATTATATAACTATCTTAATCTTCCATAAAACCTTAGTTATTTCATTGTAAATGTGTTTAGACATTTCAGTAACGTCATGATATTAAAAAATTCCTTCCATGAGTACTTTTAATAGCTAAGTCTTGTAGATTAATGATAATGAAGTTCACCTCTTTCTATTCTTCTGATGATCTATGTGTTATTTACATTTGTTGATATTTTACTATGGGTAATGTTCACCCATCTCTCTATTGTCCATTCCCTACACCTCCTAATTTAAATCAAAACTCAATTGCAATTCATATCTTATGTGCACTCAAGTTTGTGTTGGCACTACTTATGAACCATTTGCCATCCTTTTTAGTGTAGCATTCTATTTCCATGCCTCTATGGAAAAAACTAATGCATCTAGAGTGTCTTTAGTAGAATCCATGCAAAAATTTCTTATTTTTAAGAACTTGTAGTGCGCTTATGGTAGTATGAGTTTTTAATAAATTTTGGTTGCACCACCCTTTTTATCTCCATTTCTCTCTTACCTTTTCCTTCCCCTTTCCCTCAAGATCTTAGGTTTAGACTAGCAGTAGGTTACCTTTCTACTTTTTAGGTCTATGTGCTAGTATTAAACTAGGTGCACTTAGAATATAAGGAATTCAACCTACTCTAGAGACTCATCTCAAGGAGTGTAAGGGTCTTATATCTTGGGGACATTTCCATCATTATGTTGAGATAACTGATACTCACATGCATAAATGTAGAATAATACGTCCATGCTTGGTGATGAGTCTTCCCATGCCTTACATAGGACCTCTATGTCTAGTGCCCCACTAAAAAGCTTTCCTACACTATTAATCATTTATGGGTACATGTTTTGAATGATAACATTTTTTATCATGACCAGTGGGACCAATTGAAGAAGCTAAAGAATTAGTACTTTCTTTAGTTATCAAGTATAATAGATACTCAGAAAAAGCACTTTGTGACTCCTAACATCTTTAGTTCACAAAAATTAGTCCCTTATTTACATTCTAAGAATAATAAAATCATCTACAAGAGGTTTTGATTTCCATTTCACTAAGCTTTTACCACTATCTAGAAGGAGAGTTAGAGTATCTTTATCTGCTACTAGAATTCATAACACAAGCTAGTCTCCATCTAAAGCTTAGTTTACACCACCATTCAAAATATTATATTCTAAGAGAGGCCTATTTCCTATCCCATTCATGGCTATGAAAAGGAATCAAGTTTTGTACCCTTTAATGGGATCAGTCAATTAATCCTAGCATAGTATGATGATATTTCAGTGTCCACTCTCAAGAGCCTACCCTATTTCATGGGTGAAAATTTGACCTCTCATATGGATCATATCTAAGATATTAAAAATATTTGAATATTGCACCATGTCACTTAAGATAATGTTGTATTCAGGTTAATATCCTCTTTCTTGAAAGTAAAATCTCTTTAATGATACCAAGAATTAAAACCAAACTCTATTCACAATTAGGATGAGATAGGTGAAGAGTTATGAAAGTAGTTCAAAGATCGAAGTGATATAAATTGAGTGCCACATAAAACAATGGTTGAATTCAACTTTAGATTCTATAGGAGTCTAGGATAAAATACTATCCTTGTGTAATCCATCTCCTAACATTGCATTTTTATATTTCCTAAAATCTCTTAATAGTGATATTGTAATGATTATTCAATCCATGGGAGGCACAGTTCTCCCTGATGCTTATGAAATTGTAGTGCACATAGAGAATTACTTAAATAAAGTAGGCAAGATTATGCCTAGACCCCTAATGCCCATATTCATAGATCCCCTTCCTAATAGATAAACTACACAACCCATGCTAGCACCACTCCCTACTATGGTAAGCATAATTGTCTTATATTACACTCCTAATTAATTACATGAAGTAAAGATGCTATTACAAAGTTTTGGGAATGATCTAGTTTCCCTCAAAAGGTAGTAAGAATAGTATCCTAAATATCATCAACCTTTTAGTCAAAAATATCATCCAAACATACCTCCTTACCAAGGTGGTGCATAGTCATATAACCAACTCACATATAATAAAGCACCTTATGCACAGAAGGTCAATGTTTCTAGTACCTCCCAAGCCCTTGTCTTAGTATAGAATAGTATAACACAAGATTCCAAATGTGATTTTCATGTAACCAACCACATTATAAAGATAAGTGCATAAATATAATTATAATCCAGGTACTTATGGTGTAAATCATGACTCAATTACAATAATAAATGAGTATCAATATCCTACAAATAGGAGAAGTCCAACCACCAGCCCAACCATAGGATGGGTTAGCCTTAATCGATTGGCAAGAAGAGTATTTAAACTATGTGAATTAAGGTATCACACCTAGTATTGAAAACACTCTAGTTTATTTTAAAACAAGATTAAAAAAAGAGATACATATGAAGTTATACCAGCTATAACACCCTTACCTTCATCCCCCTAAATCAATCACATAGGTGTGCAAGCTAAAGTTCCCACACAACCCTTATGCCCAGAGAAGGTCACATAGAAGGAGAAAGTGACCCAAACCAATATACTGACACTAGAATAACTTTCCATTCCAAATGAATAGTAAAAAAGATCCCAAGTTCCTTTCAACATAATTGAGTAGGTGAGGAATATAATCCTCTATTTTATAATGTGGGATGTTCTTACCTTACCAACTCAATAAAACCTATTATAAGACATTATAAAAGGCTTATAGGAGTGGCATGAGCCCATAGAAATTCTTACCACTTCTCTAAGTTTTTGCTAACCAAAATCAAGGCATAGGTGTGTAACATCAGAAGTAAGCCACCCCCATTCTGTGTATCCTTAATCATCAACCAACAGTTAGTGTATAATTACATGATCAACTCTAGCACAATTATCTCAGTAATGCCAAAGAAGATCACAAATACACCTAAAATTATTGAAGCCACTATTTAAAAATGATTGGGCCAGTTCAATGACATTGTAATCAAAGCTATAGGTATAATCAAGGACCTGAGTCTTATGTTTCATGCATACCCAAGCCTATCTACTATGTAGTACATCACGATAATTGACCTACCTTTCTACTTTTACATCTACCTTTATAGATACTTCACAACAAATATGGGTAGATATTTATCTTTAGATTGGTTGCATATGTTGCTGAAAACTAGATATGGAATAAAAGTGACCATCAGGGTAGAGCCTATCTTTAATAGCCATGTTGATCCATATACTTCTTGCCTAATTGAGAAAAATTATGTGATGTTTGACCAAGAGGAGGATTCAATTCTTCATGAGGCCATGATACCATAAGAGGAAACTCCATACAATCTACTAGATGAATGGGAGTGTGAACTTTTTGAGTGTAATCTATATGATAATGTAGAAATAAGAATTGGTACATACTACATCATGGAGGAGAATGTTGCACTACCTAATCTCATGAAGGCATGTGAGGATCTTGAAGGAGTGTGTAAATTATACATTTATGGTCCTAAAGTAATAATGGTATAGGAGTCAGTATCATTCTGGTCTTCCCCTAGGAGGAAAAATACTTTTATGCTTTTATACTAAAATTTACTTGCATGAAAAATGTTGCTAAGTATGAGGTGATAATTCAAGGTCTTAAGCTTTTATAAAATAAAGGAATAAAGGTGTTTCAAGAATTACATGATAATGAGATGGTGGTAAACAAAGTTAGAGTGCATAACATGACTAATAATAGCTTGATGAAAACCTACAAACATAGAGTGTGGGATATGATTGAAGGTTTTGATGCATTCAATATCATTTACATACCAAGGGAACATAATGTTGATTTAGATAGGATTTCCACTATAATCATGTAGTATGACATCCCTCATGACCTAATGAAGGATTCAAAATAGTTTGTCAAGCTTGTGGTCAGACCAATGGTTCCTGATAACATAGAGAATTTGTAAGTGTTCAAAAATGATGAACAAATAATTAACTTCCTAGAATATGAGGTAGAGTTTTACACCACGCACCAAGTGTATATGTAAGGTAAATATGAAGATCAAGTCCTCTAATTTAAGGGAAAAAAATACTAAAATGGTTGGTCAGCCTAGAAAATATCTTTGATTTTGATGACCAATTCAAATGTGAAAGTCATAGTATGATAGCCAAGGAAGATAACTATGCACCCATGACCATTTCAGAAGGAAAGGCACTTAAAGCTAATAAGGTATGATTTTAAAAAAAAATCAAAAACTTCATTTAACTTATTAGGAGGTATGATGAAATTTTCACATGGAGCTATAAATATCTTAGAGGTTTCGATCTAGGTATCATACAACATATCATTAAGCTAGACCTTGGCATGTAACCCATCCACCAAAATCAAAGACCTATTAATCCAAAGATAGATTCATTAATGTACAAGGAGATATCTAAACTTGTTGAGTCTAGTATAATACTTTAAAGTAAGAACATCTCATGGGTCATCAACTTCGTACTAGTGCAAAACAATAGTGGGAAGATATGCCTCTAAATGGACTTTAGGGACCTAAATAAGGCCTCCCTTAAAAAAAACTACCCTCACCCACATATGTAATAAATATTTAAAATGGTCATGGGTGTGGATATATTTTCATTTCTAGATGATTACTCAAGATATAACCTAATTTAGGTGCAATATTGTGACTGATACAAAACTACATTCACCACTAATTGGGGAACCTTTGCATATTAACACATGCCATTCAGTTTGAAAAATACAGGCATGATTTTCTAGAGATACATGGATATTCCACTCAAATAGGTCTTCAATAATATCATCTTGGTTTACCTTGATGATATAACTATTTTGTCAAAGTGCATAGAGGATCATTTAGGCCACCTTGAGTAGGTCTTTTAGAGATGCCATGAATTTAGAATATCTCTGAGCCCAAGAAAGTGCATCTTCAGAGTCCATTAAGGTGCCCTACTTAGATACATTATTTATAAATGGACTTAAAATTGATCTATATAGATTTAAGGATATATTATCCCTTCCCCTTCCAAACCATAATAGCAGTCTCTAAAGTTTCCTAGGAAGAATCAAATTTGTGAGAAGTTTTGTGCCTAGTTTTGCTATCCTAATCAAACCCCTCACTATGATGTTGAATAATAATGTTGTATTCAACTAGATACATGAAGACAAGGAAATTTTTTATTGCATAAAATATGCCATTATTTAATCTCCCACCTTGATCAACCTATATTATAGTAAGGACTTCATCATTTATTCATTTGGTGGAATTGAAAGCATCTCAACCATTATGATGCAATAGAATAGGGATCAACTAGAGCAATTAATTGCCTTATTTATCTAGGTGGTGAAGGATTATGATCTATGTTATAGCTTCATCAATAATCATACCCTCATAGTTCTGAGAGTGCTAAAGAATCTTAAGCATATTCTCTCCAACAATAAGATCCAGCTCATGGTCATGCACATATGTATCAAATAATTCTTGCAAAGTAGAGACATCAACAAAAAAGGAGCTATATGGATCACAAGAGTGATGGAGTATTACATAGACATCTAAATTACCAATTTATTGTGAGGGAAGGGACTCTATGAATAAATAGCGAAGGAAGCAAAACCAAAGGATGGTGCAGTCCTAGTGGCACATGAAGAAGGGTGCACAAGTGAAGAAGTTGTGACTAACTAGGTGTAGAATATAAATACCTTCCTATAGTATAACCCATATCCTCATGCCCTTGACAAAACTAAGCACATAAACTTTATACTATAGTCCATTCCTTATGTGTTATTATAAGGAGTGATTTTCTAAAATGATCTCAATGGGGTCCTTTTAAGGTGTGTAAAACCAGAGAAAACAAAAATGACTCTCCAAGAATTTTATGATGGCCTTCAGAGAGGCCGTTATCCACCCAAGATCACTAATATGAAAATCATGTGAGCTAATTATTATTGACCAAATTTATTCAAAGATGTAAATGCTTACATGTGATCTTGCAATAAATATGCTTTCTTTATAGGAAAATAAAGGCTTGTACACTTACCATTGTGCTCGATCCAAGCTGACCAACCCTTTGTGTAATGGGGTCTAGATTTCATAGGCATGATTAACCCACCATCAAGTGATGGGAACAAGTGCATCCTTATAGCCATTAATTATTTCAAAAGGTTGACAAAGGTAGTTAAACTCAAAAAAGGTAAGGATACATCCATATTGAGCTTATATAAATGAATTTTAACAAGATTCAATGTTCCAACCACCATTATATCTGATAATGCACTAGCCTTTCTTAGGACTAAGATCAATTAGTGGGACATGAAGCACAACATCTAATTTAGTACCTCATACCTCTAGGGTAATGGTCTAACTGAGTCCATGAACAAGAATATAATTTGCATCATAAGGAGGATTGTGGAAGATAACTAGTGAGCTTGGCATACTAAGATAAGAACCACTCTTTGGGTTGATTGGATCAAACCCAAGAGAGTGTTGGGAAAACTACCATTTATTTTAGTCTATGGAAAGGAATCCATATTAGAAGCATCCCTTGAGGTGCTTTATTTTGAACTTTCACATTTGTTGGAGTTACTCGAGAGTGGTCCCCTTGAATTAAGAATGGAAAAACTCATAAAGCTTGAGGAGACTAGAGCACAAGCTGCATGGACCATGAAGCTCCAATAGGCACAAACCAAAAATGTTTTTGACAAAAGGGGCAATGCGAAAAGTTTCTAAGAAGGAGACTTAGTGATTAAATGGGATTTAGACATAAAAAAATCTAAAAGACATCTTATGTTTGATGTAATATGGAGTGACCCATTTACCATCACCAATTATAAGCCATCCAACACCTTCCAACTTACTAGAATGAATGGATAAAATTTACCTATCCTAATTAATGGGATTCATCTCAAACATTATCTCCATTAACTCTTTGTATATAATTGTAAATAACTAGATTATTTACTTTTATTTCCCTATTGTGTACTTTGTGCACCATTGTTTTAGATTAGTCTTAATTCTTCCAAGCACTTGTGCATAGTTTTTCTTAGCTTATTTTCTTTCCTTTAAGTGACTTAGTATAGTTATATATTTTTCAAGGTAAACCTCATCTCACTCAAAGGCCAAAGGGAACACAGATGGTTCATTCATAAGTGGAGGATTCATAAGTTCTAAAAACCCCATGCCCAATGGATTAATTAAAAGTTGTTGGGTTCCTACTCAGTAGGCAAATAGCCCATCAAGGTTTCCATAAGTCTTGAATTTCTAAGTCACCAATCAATCAATGTAGGGACTCACCTAACCCTAGATAATATTAACACACTTGTGAAGTCCTTATATCTTTGAGTAAAAAATTCATAGACACTTCCCCATCTATACCCAAGCCCAAGATAGAGGTACATGTCTATGCAAGAGTAATAAACTAGTTTTCACCCACTAAAAGTCCCTGATGTATGTTAGCACATAAGTATGTTGGGTGTGTAAGTAAAGTGGTGCATTAATTAAAAGATGCATATCCCTATATTTTGGAACAACTAAGTAAAATGAATGGTATAGGAAGTAGTTATGGTCCACTGGTAATGTGCCTAGGATCTTCATCTTCATGAATGCTCAACATTAAATCCTTCATTATGCCTATTTGATACAGATCTTTACCTGTGCATAGAATCCTACATCCATGTCCTTTATCTATGTAGCATGCAACCTTCTTTCTATTGATGCCACGTGGCCACCTAGTGCTTATCCTAGTATAAGGAAGTTTTTAGTTGCCCAAAACAAGTGCTAGCCTTCCACATGTTATATTTTTGTTCCTCTTATGAAACAATTATAAGAGACTTCTATCAGGGATTTATAAAGTGATGCAAGAAATAATTTTAATGTTACACCTAATATCAATTAGGGAACACCACTTGTCAAGTGGTATCTAGTCAAAAGAGGGATGTTAGAGTTAGTTGAACAAAGTTTGAGGCATTGTCAAAATAATTTAATGTAAAAGTGGGTACTTGACATCAGATCTTGAGTACACACCATTTTTTGACACTAATAAAGAAATATTCCATTATCCAATTCATTTTTATTCCAAGAGGATCCTTCCACCAACCATGGATCCAATCAACTCATCAAAACTCTAGAATTAGTGACACGATGTCATTATGGAATTTAATGCTACATATATCACCCCAAATGGTGCATTATTTAAAAAATTATATTAATCTTATGTAAAATCCTAGTTCTTTCATTGTAAATGGGTAAACACATTTTAATAACCTCACACTATTGAAATTTTCTCTCCATGAGTACCTATACTAGCTAAGTCTTATAGATTAATGAGAATTAAGTTCACCTTTTTTTGTTCTTCTTATGATTGATGTGCTATTTGTGTTTTTCGATGTATGACTATGGGTAATGTTCACCCCTCTCTATTTTCTATTCCTTTTACTTCCTTATTGAAATCAAAACTCACTTACATGTCATATCATGTGCCCACTTAGGTCTATGTTTACATTGCCTATGGACCATTTGTCATCCTTATTAGTGTAGCATTGTGTTTCCATGACTCTATGCAAAACACTTAATCATTTGGAGTGTCCTAAATATAATTTGTGTGGAAACATATTATTCTCAAGAGTTTATAATGTACTTATGGCATTATAATAGCTCACTATATTCTAGGTGTATCACCTTTTCATTGTTAGAACTCTCTTACCTCTTCCTCCATTTTCCTTCAAAATATTAGGTTTATCCTGGTGGTATGTTACCTTTCTTCTCTTTAGTTTTGTGCACTGGTATTAAACTAGGTACACTTAAAATAAAAGGAATCTATCCTACTTCAGAGACTTGTCCCAAAGAGCACAAGGGTCTCATGCCTTGGGGCTGATTCCATAGTTGTGGTAAGATAACTGACAATAATATACATAAAAACACAATAATTCCTTTATGCCCAATGCTAAGTCTTCCCATGCCTTGTGTATAACCTCTATTCCTACCACCCCACCACAATTCTTTCCTATATAGATGAGCATTCATGAGTGCATATTTTCATTGATAATATGTACCTTCAAATTCATCAATCATTCACCGAAATAATCAAAACTTGAATCTTACTTCAAGTTTGCCAATAATGCAATACATCAAACCAAATTTGAAGATGGGTCTCCCATATAATTCAAGTTTAACTAATCAACATTTTATTACACCAAATTTGAGTTCACACCCAAATTCACAAGGTTATAATCAAATTAATCTGATTTTTATTATTCATTCAGACTCATCAGTCAATCCCAATCAGAGCTTTCAAATCTTACTAATAATTTATAATCAAAATCAAAATCAAAGCTTCAATACTCATTCTAGCTTACCCAATTAACCATCTAATCTTATTTTGAGTGTTGTTTCATGCACACTCAATGACCTAAATTTAAGTAGTGGTGTTCTAAATTAGTTTTCTTTTTCTAACACTCTTAGATCAGTTCCATCCAATCCAAGTTTCAATCAAAATTCCAATCCAACTCCAAATCACTTTAATCCCAATCCAAATATTTTATTTAATTCTACCCAAAATCCTAACACAAGTTCAAACCAAAATAAAACACCATTTGATTTGAATAATTCCAATCTCAATTCTAACTTTAACTTCAATAATCCAAACACAAATCCTAATTCTAACCTTAACCAAAGCCAAAACAACACAATCCAAAATTACTACCAAGCTGATTTAAACCTAGGTTCTAATCTATTTAATTTAAATTTCAACATGATTCCACAACACTCCAATCCAAGTTTGTTTAACCAAACAAGTTTTTATTATAACACCAATCTTAATTCCATGAACTTCAACATGAATACACCAAACAATTCAAGTTTCAACCTAGGCACAAATCTAACAAACCCAAACATAAAATTTACACATAACCCCAACCTTGGTTTCAATCCAAACCTATGTCAATTTTTTTTAATTCCAATCCAAATCCAAGTCAAACTAATTTTGGTTGCAATTTAAATCTAAACCTTGGTTATAACTCTAACTCCATCCCCTTTTCAAACCCTCAAAATGTTAATTGTAAAAATCAACCTCCAAAATTTTTTAACTTACACATTTCAAAAAACACAAACCAATTTATACATCAACCACATTATTCATTAATTTAAATGAACCAACTATCCCCATATCTCATACAAGAATTTCAAAACATAAAGTATAGAGTTAAAGGCTTACCATATGACACTTATTCTTAGCAAAAATAATTCAAGTTTGAGGAAATTTTCTCATATCCATATGATTTAAGTAAAATGATTACAACTTTTCCAAACCACTCTAAACTCTTGAAATTTGACAATTATACAAGTAAAGGATATCCCAAAGAACATCTAACTAGATTCTATCATGCATGTGTGACCATTTATTATAGTCATGAATACATGTTATGTTTGTTTCCCTGAAGTCTTAGGGGCCAAGCCCTTGAATAGTTTTCATGAGTTCTGAAAGAATATATTTTCACCTTTGAAGACTTATCTAAATTTTATTTTTGACACTTCCCTTATAATATCGAAAAAGACTTAACCACCTTAAATTTACACAACATCAAGTAATGCAATGGTGAAACTTTTGCTTCCTTCCTCCAAAGATGGTGATCAATGGAAAGTCATTTTACATGGTCATTTCATGAAACAAATCTTATGGAAATATTTATGAACAAATTAAATTCATGTTTGGGACACCATTTCTTACTTCTTTGCCCAAGGTCTATTGACAAAATTATTAAAAATGGAGTTCAATTATAAATAACATTGATTAAGTAAGGTGTAATCAAAATATTTAAACCAAATAATAATAATTCATCAAAACAAATAGACAACCCAAATTTATTTTCCAAATAAAAGTTCTTTTTGGAGATGGTGTAACTAATGTAAAAAAAATTCAATACCCTCAAACACAAACATACAACAAACCAATAAATAATATCACAAGTCCTAGTGAACAACCAAAACAAGGAAGGCCTACACATAAGTTCACCTAATTTGCTGACATTTAAGAGAATTTTTTTTGAAATTTGGCTTACACAAACATGATCACATGGCCAAACACTAAACCCTTTGATGAAAATATTCCCAAACCCAACTAGTATAAAGAAGAAAAGTATTATGAATACCATCAAATTAAAGGACATTTAACTAATAGGTGTATGTTCCTTAAACACTATGTTCAAGACCTCATTGATAGAGGTGACATATAAATTGAAAAAAAACCATATAAACCATATAATAATATAAAGTTAGGGATATACGAAGATCAATTCCCCAATCATGAGTAAGGAAAGGGAAAGCAAAAATAGGAACAACCAAAATCTAGTAATATTAATCAGGTAATTCATTCATTTGAATCTATCCTCTATAACATTAATATTATGCATACTAATGTTAGTTTTATTAATTTTCCATCATAAAAATGAGACATCAAGAAAAGGAGTGAAAATATTACCCTCCCAAGAACATTATCCTATATTGTTGAATGCATGTACAACATTACCATCTTGAGAAGATACCAACAAATATTTTAATTTTAGAGCTTCTCAAGACATCCCATATGTATAAATATATTTTATATAAATTTATCCAAGAGTTGAATGTACTTTAATACATTAATCCTATAGATTTATAATATTTCATAGGTTCTTTGGAAATAAATAATCAAGTAATGTTTCATCATTTAGATGTCACTCCTTTAGGTTCAGATCATAACCTCCCATTGTATATTTAGGTTACTATGTCTAGGCACAAAGTGAAAAGGGATTTTATATATAATGGTTCAGTACACAATCTATGTACACTAAGACTTATAAAACATCTAGGGTATCGAATAACATTGTTGGAAACAAACGTCATTGCCATAAAGGCATTTGATAATAATGAGTGATGATCTATCAAAACAATACATCTTCTTTTGATGGTAGGGTATATCATTAAGGAAACTCTTGTTCATGTTATTTATCTTGATCTATCATATAATATACTTCTTGGATTCCCTTAGATTTATTCCATGAATCCCATCCCAACTAATCTTCACCAATGTTTCAAATTGTCCCACGTAGGAATGGAAACTACTATACAACATGATCCTCATCATTTACAATATGAAAATATATCAGAAGGAAAATATCAATAATCAAAATATTTACCAGTTATAGATATTAATTTTATTCCTATTGAGGTTTATACTTCACTTAAAAATTATGTCCATCTAGAAACATTATTTAAAACAACTTCACTTAGTGGTTGGATTAATACACCGACTACTTCCATCTCCATTAAAACAAATTCAAATAGTGAAGTATCTAACCAACCAATTGAGAAAACTTCAAATAGATTATCTGAGCAAGCTTTGAATCAACTATCTATATAACAAGCTTCCAATCATCCTTCTATTGATAAAGCTTTAAATCCACCACCCACTACCAAATCATCCTCATCCTCTTTTTCCCACTTTAAGATCATTGTTATATGCATGGATGAATATATAATTTAGGATTATTACAAGTATAATACATACCAATCCAAATGACTATGGTAGTCCGTACCATCTAATATATCATATAATGGTTAAAAATCATGGCAAGACAAAATTTCTATAGGGATTTTGTATTTTAGATGAACATATTGAAGATTAAATTCCTTATTGTCTTTATTATGATGAATTATCCACTTGTTTCTCCAACAACAAGTATCATAATGCAAAATCCATCATGTGTAATATAATGAATTATAAAGGTAAATGTCTTAGCCTCCATTAATAGGGATCCATCAAACCTATCACAACAAAAAAAATTGAGGAAAAACATGGTATATGATTTAACACACTTAATGTACATCTTGTACTCTCTCAAAGTGACTCTTATAGTGAGTCAGAGGATGATTATTTAGACAACGAGATGGGTTCCATAATTAGCCACTTTAAAGACATTGACCTCACCAACCTATTTCATGAAAATGTAGTCCTTACACTTGAACTTTAATATCCATCCCTCATAAAAGGGGACCAATAAATAAGACCTAAAATTTATCATTTTTAGAATGATGAAGCTATATCTCAAATATTGAGAATAAGAGATCAAATTATAGTAGGTGACCACAAGAGAGAATTTCTAATTCATTTAGAACATTCAACATACTTTGGGGAACAAAAATTACATCAAAATATCGATTTAGCTTCTACATACAAATAAATAGAGTTTGAGGAAGATTTCCTTCTTCCTATACCACCCATAAATTACCAAAATGAATCAACTCTACTTGTTTAAGAAACTATTATTATAAAAATTGGCACTAAATAAAATCCTAAAATTGTTAAACTTGACATATCACTCACTCAATAAGAAAAAGGACATTATTACACTTATGTTTGGTGAATTCTCTAACATGTTTCTATGGTCTTATTTAGATATGATATGATTAAATATATAATTAGTAGTTCATCCCCTTATGATGCATCCATATGAAAAACAAGTAAAATAGAAACTCTATAAGATGAATCCTAAGATTACACTACCAGTAAAGGAAGAACCAAAGAAGCAATTGGTTGTTGGTTTCATATGTCCTATTGATTATTTAGACTAGATATCAAACATTATACCAGTGTCAAAGAAACTAGAAGGGATTAGAGTCTTCATGGATTTACATAATATAAATAAAGCATGCTCAAATGATGATGTTCCATTTCCCAACATAGACATGATTATAGATTCAACTATAGGTCATGAGATGTTATCTTTAATGGATGGATTTTTAGGCTATAATTAGATAAAAATTGTTATGAAAGATCAACACAAAACATAATTTACATTTGCATGCGGGGAATTATATTATCAAGTGATGCCTTTTGGTTTGAAAAATGTGTTGATCATGGTCATTGATATTAGGTTATAATTGATGTCAAAGAAAGCATGAGATACTAGTGCATGAATGGAAAATAATGGCAAGACAAAATTTCTATAGGGATTTTGTATTTTAGATGAACATATTGAAGATTAAATTCCTTATTGTCTTTATTATGATGAATTATCCACTTGTTTCTCCAACAAAAAGTATCATAATGCAAAATCCATCATGTGTACTATAATGAATTATAAAGGTAAATGTCTTAGCCTGCATTAATAGGGATCCATAAAACCTATCACAACAAAAAAAAATAAGGAAAAACATGGTATATGATTTAACACACTTAATGTACATCTTGTACTCTCTCAAAGTGACTCTTATAGTGAGTCAGAGGATGATTCTTTAGACAACGAGATGGGTTCCATAATTAGCCACTTTAAAGACATTGACCTCACCAACCTATTTCATGAAAATGTAGTCCTTACACTTGAACTTTAATATCCATCCCTCATAAAAGGGGACCAATAAATAAGACCTAAAATTTATCATTTTTAGAATGATGAAGCTATATCTCAAATATTTAGAATAAGAGATCAAATTATAGTAGGTGACCACAAGAGAGAATTTCTAATTCATTTAGAACATTCAACATACTTTGGGGAACAAAAATTACATCAAAATATCGATTTAGCTTCTACATACAAATAAATAGAGTTTGAGGAAGATTTCCTTCTTCCTATACCACCCATAAATTACCAAAATGAATCAACTCTACTTGTTTAAGAAACTATTATTATAAAAATTGGCACTAAATAAAATCCTAAAATTGTTAAACTTGACATATCACTCACTCAATAAGAAAAGGACATTATTACACTTATGTTTGGTGAATTATCTAACATGTTTCTATGGTCTTATTTAGATATGATATGATTAAATATATAATTAGTAGTTCATCCCCTTATGATGCATCCATATGAAAAACAAGTAAAATAGAAACTCTATAAGATGAATCCTAAGATTACACTACCAGTAAAGGAAGAACCAAAGAAGCAATTGGTTGTTGGTTTCATATGTCCTATTGATTATTTAGACTAGATATCAAACATTATACCAGTGTCAAAGAAACTAGAAGGGATTAGAGTCTTCATGGATTTACATAATATAAATAAAGCATGCTCAAATGATGATGTTCCATTTCCCAACATAGACATGATTATAGATTCAACTATAGGTCATGAGATGTTATCTTTAATGGATGGATTTTTAGGCTATAATTAGATAAAAATTGTTATGAAAGATCAACACAAAACATAATTTACATTTGCATGCAGGGAATTATATTATCAAGTGATGCCTTTTGGTTTGAAAAATGTGTTGATCATGGTCATTGATATTAGGTTATAATTGATGTCAAAGAAAGCATGAGATACTAGTGCATGAATGGAAAATAATGGCAAGACAAAATTTCTATAGGGATTTTGTATTTTAGATGAACATATTGAAGATTAAATTCCTTATTGTCTTTATTATGATGAATTATCCACTTGTTTCTCCAACAAAAAGTATCATAATGCAAAATCCATCATGTGTAATATAATGAATTATAAAGGTAAATGTCTTAGCCTCCATTAATAGGGATCCATCAAACCTATCACAACAAAAAAAATTGAGGAAAAACATGGTATATGATTTAACACACTTAATGTACATCTTGTACTCTCTCAAAGTGACTCTTATAGTGAGTCAGAGGATGATTCTTTAGACAACGAGATGGGTTCCATAATTAGCCACTTTAAAGACATTGACCTTACCAACCTATTTCATGAAAATGTAGTCCTTACACTTGAACTTTAATATCCATCCCTCATAAAAGGGGACCAATAAATAAGACCTAAAATTTATCATTTTTAGAATGATGAAGCTATATCTCAAATATTGAGAATAAGAGATCAAATTATAGTAGGTGACCACAAGAGAGAATTTCTAATTCATTTAGAACATTCAACATACTTTGGGGAACAAAAATTACATCAAAATATTGATTTAGCTTCTACATACAAATAAATAGAGTTTGAGGAAGATTTCCTTCTTCCTATACCACCCATAAATTACCAAAATGAATCAACTCTACTTGTTTAAGAAACTATTATTATAAAAATTGGCACTAAATAAAATCCTAAAATTGTTAAACTTGACATATCACTCACTCAATAAGAAAAGGACATTATTACACTTATGTTTGGTGAATTCTATAACATGTTTCTATGGTCTTATTTAGATATGATATGATTAAATATATAATTAGTAGTTCATCCCCTTATGATTCATCCATATGAAAAACAAGTAAAATAGAAACTCTATAAGATGAATCCTAAGATTACACTACCAGTAAAGGAAGAACCAAAGAAGCAATTGGTTGTTGGTTTCATATGTCCTATTGATTATTTAGACTAGATATCAAACATTATACCAGTGTCAAAGAAACTAGAAGGGATTAGAGTCTTCATGGATTTACATAATATAAATAAAGCATGCTCAAATGATGATGTTCCATTTCCCAACATAGACATGATTATAGATTCAACTATAGGTCATGAGATGTTATCTTTAATGGATGGATTTTTAGGCTATAATTAGATAAAAATTGTTATGAAAGATCAACACAAAACATAATTTACATTTGCATGCGGGGAATTATATTATCAAGTGATGCCTTTTGGTTTGAAAAATGTGTTGATCATGGTCATTGATATTAGGTTATAATTGATGTCAAAGAAAGCATGAGATACTAGTGCATGAATGGAAAATAATTTGTGTTTGATAACTTAGACAACATGTGGCATATGTGCAGATAAATAAGAAGTTTTGAGGCATCCATAGATGACTTGGTGAAGCTTTGGTGTATCATTTAATCATTTGTAAAGAGAAACATGCATCTTCTAGCTTAAGAGAATCTAGACCATCACTACACATCATGTAGATATGAATGAACCAACAAGTTTATGTATTTAGTGTAGGTGCTTATAAAGTCAACAATGGTTAAAGGTTTCTATGGATATGTTATCTATAGTGACAAGAAGGTACCATAAATATTTTGACTCTTGAATTATTTTATAGATCTATTTATAAAACTTTAAAGTTGATCTTGCATACTATGATGTGATAAGGACCATCATGCTTAACTAAATTGACCATCAAGTTTAAATAAATTGAAATATAGGGTTAAATAGTTAGATAGATCTAATGATGAGCATTCATCATCTAGATTATGCTCCAATGGCATGTATGAAGTTAATATGTTAAAGGTTCTTGAGATTGAATGTGCTAGTAACATGTGTCTCAATCATGATGATTTGATACAAGATCAATGACATGTAGGTATTAATATATATGGAGATTGATGGTGTGGTTTAAGTATAGTAGTCAATGCTTAGAATACATGTGAAGGTGATAAGTGTTAAATATAGGAATCTCAGAAGGAGATTAATGGAGTGTATTTACTCAAAGTTAAATATAGGAATCTCACAAGGAGATTAATGGAGTGTATTTACTCAAATTTGCCATGGGACGTGAGATGATGACAAGTTTTAGATGTTTTTTTTACATAGTGGCCATTAGAATTTGAATATTTAAATTAATGAAGGAAAATTAGATTGTAGTTTTTGAGCTATATATTTTAATCCAGGATGAATTTCATGTTGGTGTAAAAAGAAAAGTTGAAGAGGACTTCAAGGCACATCCAAAAAAGTTTATTATTTATTAATGTGTATATATGGATCTTAAAAGTTGACTATTTGTTCATTCATAGTGTTATTATATACAAGACTATGGTTTAAGGAGATTGTGTTTTATCAGAAGAGTGTTTTGGAAGGAGTAATCACTTGAAGATGTCTTAAAGATCATATGGTGTAGACACATGTATTTAAATGTGATCTTATATTCTTAGTTTTTCTGAAGTGATTAAGGGATAATAGGTCTCCATGAGACATATAAGGGCTACTAAGGCCTAATTAAAAATCCTAGATACTTAAGTTTGACACATGGATGCTATGGTTGACCTATAAGGATGGTATTGAGTTGTGTTAGCCTAATAGAAGTCATAAGAGTTAAGGAAATTATTATGGATGACCTAGAAGTTGATATTCATAAAGACTCTATAAAGATTGAAAGCTAAGGTAATGGTGGTGTGACTATGATGTGGATGTGTAGAGAAAGAAAAAGATAGAGATGAAGGAAAGTGATCAGAGCGAGTGTGCTAAGTGGATGGGCTAAAGTATAGATTAGATTGAGTATGAGCTAAGAATCCTAGAGTGATCCAAAATGGGTATTTAGATGCATTTATTATATAATCAAGTTTGAGTGTGTATTAAGAGTTGAAAGAGAGGTGTTATACATTTTTTATCCATTAGATTGAAAGACAATTAGAGTTTTGGAGTAGTTATTTTCATAGGTGTTTTATGTTTAATCAACATATTAAATAAGTGAGTTCTTTTTCATACTTAGGGGTGGGTTCTCCTTGTGAAGTGGGTGTTTCACTAAAAGGTCTCATGTTTTTAATTATCTTATAGGACATGTATTCCACGTGTTTCTAAGTTAGAGTGTAGGTTTTATTCCCCAAGAGGGTTTCCCACATAGATCTTGTGTTATGTGTGCGATCTTGCATCATCTTTATTATTCATTATCCTAAACATCTTGTATGATTTATGAATGCTTGTGGTCATTGATTAAGAGTTTGAAATGATTAAAAATGAAGTTTGAAATATATTACACCACTAATTCACCCCTCCCTCTCAGTGATTGTAACTCTTACAATTGGTATCATATCAAGACCTTCATTGGAAGTATAACCACCTGAAGGTGATCTAAGGTACAATATGGCAATTCAATAAAAGTAGGGTTTCTTTACAATGTAAACACCATTATCCAATGGGTCAAATAGTGGTATTTAAAGTGCAATGATGAGGACATACACCATGTTTCTAGGGTTTTATAATTGAAAATCTATCATAAATGGTTATACTACACCAGCTACTCCTCCAACTAGTGTTGTTGATAAGAGTTGGAGTGAGGATAATTCTAAAGATATTAATGTTATCATATGTGGTCTATCCAAGGATAAGTTTACCAAAGTGATCCATTACAAGTCTACCAAATAAATTTGGGACCTATTATAGACTATGTATGAAGAAGACTGAAAGGGAAAATGTCTAAATTATAGACCTACCAAAGGCAATTTAAAGGTCTCAAAATGAATGAAGAATATATTTTGGCATCCTATATTTAAGGTTTGATGAGGTAGTAAACATGATCAAAGGTCTTACAGAGATGATTGATTAAGATACTATAGTACAAAAGATATTGAGGACTCTTACATTCAAGTTTGATTCAAAAGTTTATATTGTAGAAGAAAGTCATGATCTCACTCAGTTAAAGATAGATGAAATACATGGCATCCTTACTACCTATGAGATGAGAGTTGATGAGGATAGACCTCTTAATAAGGAAGAAACCTTTAAGGTGCTCAAGGAGATAAAATCTAATAATAACAAATTAAGTATTGAAGATTTTGATCTTAATGAAGATCAACTTGAAGCCATTATTATAAGAAAATTAAATGTAGGATCAACAAAGTATGAAGGAAAACTTCCTTTTAAATGATTTTCATATGGTAAAGTTAGTCATTTCATAGATAGATGTCTAGGTAGAGATAAGTTTTAACACAAATAAACTTAAAATAATCTCATGAGGGCAAACATAATAAATATGAGGGTCCTAACAAGTACAAAGAATTCTTTAGTGAGAAAAATGGAAAGAAGGAATCATAAAAAGGTAGTAAGAGCCTTTACCATGTATAAGATAATATCTCATCCACAAAAGAAGTAAACACATATAAAAGTGATGATTATTTTCATAATGAGGACAACGAGACATTGTTCATGGATTTTAGTGATGATAAAGGTGAATGTTATTTAAGTAGAGATTTCTTTGGCAGAGATATCTCAAAATAAGGAGATGAGTAAGTCAGTCTTGAAGATAAATATCTATAAATTTTGGACGAAATGAAGATACTAGAAATAAAAAATGGAAAATGATATTTATTGATCAAATTTTATGAGGAAAAAATTTAAATTTTTGAAGAAAGTTTGAGTAATGAAGTCAAGGATCATGATGAGATCACACAACATCCTAAAACTCAGGTTTGTACTCTTAATGAAAAAAAATATTAAGGATGAAGAGTGTATCATGTACCAATTAGAGATAGAGTATTTGTAAATTAAATTAAATCAAACTATGAGTAAATATATAGCTAATGATTTATATAATAAGGATTAATTGATGAATTCTCTTGAAGATATGAATATGGATAATTAAAAAAAAATATGATGTCCTAAATCAGGGACTATGAAAAGAAATTCAGTGTGTTTGAACAAAGAATGAATGATGACACTAGGGAACATGAAGATACTATCAAGAATCTCAATATTCAGTCATAAATGATGTATACTAGCCTAAAATCCAAATAAGATTAATGATTAAGCTACTTTACTGAAATTGAGTCATTAAAACTTGAGTTAGACAAGACATCTTGTAAGGTGAAGTCATTTATGAAGTATGGAAAGAGCTCAAATGATCTTGACAATATTCTGAGTAGTCAAAAACATGATAGTGATATATCTATTCTTAGATAAAAATAAGAATAAAAGAATGTAACTCAAGACAATATAAAGGCTTTGAATATCAATCATCAATCAAGGAATGAAGGTATTGACAAAATAAATACAAATTGGATCAAACAACCAAATGATATGAGGTATGTAAATTTCAATGGTCATTGTTACTCTTGCAATTAATTTGGTCATATTTCAAAATATTGTAAAAGATCCTCAAGGAATTAATTTTCAAAAAAGTATGAGAAAGACAATGGTAAGAATGAATAACATCTTCACTCAATATAGTCAAAAATTTCACAAGGAAAAAATGACATCTTTTGATATAATTATCAAGGGTTTGGTCATATTGAAAAGTTTTATAATATCTTCATCAGGAGACCAAATGATCAGGTATATGAATGAATTCATGAAAATTCAAGGAATCATCATATATCTCAATCACACGGTATGTAAAATTTGAGAAACCTCATTTTTTTAAAATGTCATGAGAGTGGTCACATAATAAGGTTCTGCAAGAATGATCAATATTCTACATCAAAAATTGTCAATCCTATCATGAAGAAAAGGAGCCATAGTGAATGGAAGCTTAAGAAGGTAAGTTAAAAATAGGATTAAAGTGGATTATTATTAATAAAATAATAAAGAATAAATTCAAGTATCAAATAACAAGCCTTATCTACCCAAATAGACAAGGAAATCTAGCAGGATCCTAAGATAAAAGAAAAGAATAAGGTTCAAAACTCATTCAAAGTCAATCTAAATATGAGGAAGGGATTAGAGTCAAGTAAGATAATGGATATATGGGAGTCTCTTGAGTTTTGGTATCTTTAGTCCCTATATGATAAGTGTGTGTCTCTACCTATTCTTCTTAGGAGACATATTTCATGTGTGGAAGAAAGTGTGTATGATCTAGTTAATGATCAAAATGCCAATTAATACAAATGTATTTTCTCTTCAAATTGATAATATGCAAGATGTGTTTGGCTAAGGGGGAGATAACTCAGTTATTTTGAGTGTCTTGAAGAATATGTATATGATGTGAGTTGGATCATATGTGAAGATGCTTTAGTCATGATAGAAGTGTGAAGATATATTCTATAGTTGTGATTTAAAGAAGATTGATATGATGACTTGATCAAACTAATTCATGTGTTTTGACAATGTATTGAATCTTCATGCATGAGTACAAAGAGCTTATGATTTATGTAGGTAGATAGGTCCAAGGATCAGATAAGCCAATGTTTAAATTGGTGCATGTTAAAGGTGGATAAATTGATTCATATGCTTAAAAGTATGTAAGTATCTTGAGCATCTTTAATAATATTTGAATGCATACATGATGTTAAGGAATGATTATTGGCATGTTTAGGAAGAGACCCTTTGTCATTAATGTCAAAGTGGGAGAAAGATTAGAATGAAGAAGTTCAAATGAGTAAGTATTCATTCTGAGGGTGTTTTTCCATCAATGACAAAGGGGGAGATCCTTGAGCATGGTCATTGATGTTAGGTTGTCAATTATGTCAAAGAGAGTATGATATCTATAGTTTTTGAGCTATATATTTTGATAAAGGATGAATTTCATGGTGGTGTAAAATTAAAAGTTGAAGAGTACTTTAAGGCACATCCATAAAATTTTATTAGAAGGTCTAAATGTTTGTAAATTTATAGATATGGAGCTTAAAAGTTGATTATTTGTTTATTCATAGTGTTACTGTGTACTTGACTAATCTTTGATTAAATTTTGCTTTAGTAGAAGAGATTTTTGGTGGGAGTAATCACCTAAATATGTCTTAGAGTCATATCAAGTGGACCCATGTATTTTAAAATTATTTTATGTTCTTAATTTTCTTTATGAAGTTCTAAAAGGGTTATAGGTCTCCATGAGACCTATAAAGGCTACTAAGGCCTAATTGAAATTTGTAGCTACTTAAGTGTGACCCATGGATGTTATGGCTAACCTATGAGGATGGTATTGAGGTATGTTTTATATTTATATAAGTCTTAAGAATTAAGGAAAGTATTATGACCAACCTAAAATTTGATATTCATGAAGAATCTATAAAGAGTGAAAGCTAAGGCAATGGTGGTGTGACTGTGATGTGGATGTGTTGATAAATCAGAAGATAAGGATGAATAAATGAGATCAAAGGGAGTGTGCTATGTGGATGGACTAAAGTATAAAGCAGATTAAGGATGAGTGAAGAAGAATAGAGTGATCCAAAAGGGATGTTTGGATGCATTATTTATATGAGCAAGTTTGAGTGTGTATGAAGAGTTGAAAGAGAGGTGTTATACATTTTTTATCCATCATATTGAAAGGAAATCATATTTTTGGATTTATTGTTTTCATATGTGTTGTGTGGGTGCTCAACATCTAAAACAAGTGAGTGCTTATTCATAATTAGGGGTGGGTGATCCTTCTGAAGTGGGTGCTTCACTAAAAGGTGTCATATTTTTTATCATCCTATAGGTCATGTAGTCCATGTGTTTGCAGGATTGAGAGTGGGTTTTATTCACCAAGAGCATTTCCCACATAGATCTTATGTTGTGTGTTTGATCTTACATCATCTTTATTATTAATTATTATGAACATTTTGTATGCTTTATGAATGCTTGTGGTCATTGTTTAATAGTTTTAAATTATTAAAATTGAATTTTTAAATATCTTGCATCATTGATTCACCCCCCCCTCTTAGTGATTGTCCCTAAAAGAAAAATCATGGACCTCTATATCAGTGAGAAATGATCATCATTTTTCATGACATGCTTTATGACATTATGAAAGACTATGTATATAATATTCTTGATAAATATAAATCCAAGGATGACCACCCTAAAGTGTTTCACCAAATTATTGAATCCATGAGATATTACAACATGATATTAAATTCAAATAAATGTGTGTTTGGTGTGACATCAATAAAGGTTTTAGGGTTCATTATTTCACAATGTGACATTGAAGTTGATCCCTCTAAATTTTTAGCTATCATGGATATGCATCCACCTAAGAATCTTAAATAGCTTAGAAGTCTACAAGGGAAAATTCAATCAATTAGAAGATTCATATCTCAAATTTCAAACATTTGTAACCCATTCACCTTTTTGTTAAAGGACACTCCTTTTACATGGAGTGAGAATTGTGAAAAAGTATTTGACAATCTCAAACAATATCTTTCCAACCCAAAAGTACTAATGCTAACTGTTGTTGATAAACCTCTTTTATTGTACATTTCATCTACTCAATTTACATTTGGGGCATTATTATCACAACATGATGATAATGGGAAAGAATGGGAAGCTTACTACCTAAGTAGAACCTTTATATCATATGAACTAAACTACTCTCAAATAAAAAAAGCTTATCTTGTAGTTATTTTTTTCTTCTAAAAAACTACAATATTACATGCTCAACAATAAAACCAAGATTATTGCTTATATTGAACCTCTTAAATATATTTTATATATAATATATCTAACAATTAGGATGGATAAGTGTTAGTGAATTTGATTTAGAGTATGTTAACCAAAAAATAATAAAAGGACTAGTTTTAGTGGATATATTGGTAAAATCACCACTCAACACCAAAGCACCTCTTATTATAGAATTCTTAAATGAAGAAATAATGTATATAGATGAGTCTCTATTTTGGAAAATTTTATTTGATGGTTCTTTTAGGAACCACAACTCAGGGGAAGGTATCTTTTTGGTCACATTTAATAGGGATTACATTCCAAAGGCTTCCTAAATCGAATTCTCTTACATAAATAACATAACAAAATATGAAGGTCTTATAATAGGTCTCAATATGGAAATATAATGGGGAATCCAAAATATCCTTATTTTTGGTGTCTCTAATCTTATCATCAATCAAGTCACTAATGAATTTCAAAGTCACAATGACAAACTGATCCCTTACAAGTGAATGGTGAATAGTTTAAAATTGTCTTATGAGTACATCCAATTTTAACAATTTCCAAGAATCAAAAATCAAGAAATAGATGATATGCATATAATTGGTTCCCTACTATATTTAATCACAAAACATAACAAATTTATGCTTGAGTAATTAACGATATTGGTTTATGATACACCTCATTTCAAAATGGTTTGTGAGGTGGTTGGTCCCACTTCTCCATGGAACTCTAATGTCTATACATACCTTCATAATCATACCATCTAACTCATCACCTAACCAATGAAACTTATTTATTCAATGCACATCTCACTAAACCATCCTTAGCAATAACCTATATCATCAAGGCTATGATGGAACCATTTTGTGTTGTTTGAACTATTAATAATCTACTTTAGCAATTATATAAGTTCATGAGGGAGTTTTTGGATCACATTCAAGTGGTATGGTCCTTAAAAAAAAGATTCTATGAATAGGTTACTATTGGCATACAATGGAATCCGATTCATGCACCTATATCAAGAAATGTATAACTTGTCAGAAACATGAGGATCTTATACATAGTCCACATCAATATTTATAACCCATAAAAACACCTTGGAAATTTTACACATGGGGGTTATACCTCATTAGAGAAATAAATCGTAGATATTCTAAAGGACATAAGCATATTATAACATCAATAAAGTATTTTACCAAGCTAGTTGAGGTAATGTTATTTACCTAGGTCATTGGAAAACAAATTTCTAAATTTATATTTAACCACATTATCTACCACTTTGGTATTCCTTATACTCTCATTTTTGATAATGGTAAATCATTCAAGAATATATATGTTAAGACTCTTTGTCAAACCTATCATATCAAGCATAGGTGGTCCACTCCCTATTACCTCTAAGGCAATGTTCAAGATGAGGCAACTAAAAAAAATATTTTATGCATCCTTAAGAGAGTTGTCAATGAAATTGGTCATGACTAGAAAACTTAGTTATGACCCACCCTCTGGGCATACTTCACTAGTATCTCCATACCTACAAGGGAAACCCTATTTTCTCTAATCTATACAAGTGAGTCTATTCTTCCCATAGAGGTCAAGATTCCATACTTGTGAATATTATTATAAAAAATCATGCCTAAGTGAACTTGATATCTTAGATGAGAAATGAGTTAATAATTTAAAGCATCTAAATTTTTTTCATAATCTCATTTGACATAGCTATAATAAGCAAATTAAATATAGGTAATTTGAAATAAGAGATTTTATTCTTAAGGAAAACCAACAAAACACTAATGCCAAAAGAGAGAAGAAAGGAAAATTTGACCCTAAATCGTCAGACCCATATGTTATAATTTCCATGTATGGATGAGGTGGTTATATATTAGCTACATAATATGGAGACGATCTTGATGAACCTATGAAAATCATACACCTTAAATTATTCAATGCCTAAATTTATTCTATATAGTGTTATTAGGATCCTATGTAGTCAAAAAAAATTTAAAATATTAAAAAAGATTATATAGATCATCCAAATGTGAAAATCAAATTAATAGTACTTTGGGCAAGTACCATGGTGAAAAATAGATTTATGTCACTTTATGTAAAACATTGTCTGTATTTACCCTAGTTACTTGGGGGCATCATGTTTTAGTAATCCATTGTATATTCCCACATTTATCATTTTGGCATTTTTTCATCAATTATCCTACAACATGCTAAATTTAGGGTTGATATTCCTACATGTAAACCTACATCCTTGCTCATGATGGCATAAATACATATTTTATATTCCTTGTTTTAAAAATCCCAAAATAAAAAATAAAAAAAATTATTACAAAAATAGATCAAAAATATATATGTTCCATATAAAAATCAACACATATTCATTTTATTTAACTTCCACATGATTCACTCATTCTTGGATAGGTCACTCGTGTATATTTTTCATTAGAAACTTAAACATATCATCAATCTCTAACTTTTTCACCATTACTCGTATTGGTAGAACTACATCTAGCATGATATCCCCACATAGACTTTTTCTAAGGTGGATTATGTAGGTAATGGCTAGAGACATAGGGTCTCTAGGGTCATCTCTGCCACCATCTTCCCCATTATCCATTTCCTCAAACATGGATTATCTTATCCTTATGCTTCCTCATTGATTATTCGGTACTTAGCCTACCTCTTGGCTATAATTTTATAGCTCTTACTTCAAATATTAAGTCTTTGTTTACAACTTTTTTTCTACTCAATCATTTGTTTGTTTTCATTATTGTCTTATCCCTAACCATTAATTTGGTTTTTTATCCATTTTATATCCCTAACCATTAATCTCGTTATTTATCTTTTTTTAGACCTAACCTTAAATTGGTTATTTATTCATTTTTATATCCTTAGCCATTAATTTTGTTATTTAATCCATTTTATACATTAATTTTAATCCATTTTATCGTTAACCTTCCAAATATTTATTTCCTTTTTTGTTTACTTTGTCCATTGTGATTATTTTTCAAATGAGTCAATTTTTTGTCTTTAGTGTTACTATTTATTCATTTGTGTGTGTATCATTTTTGCTTACTATTGTTGACTCAACATTTTATATGTTTACATCATTTAGATTAATTTGTTTTTCAAATATATTTTTTAAATTGTTATTTTCTATGTTTGAAAAGATTATTTTTTGAATTTCATAATAATATGGTTTTGGTTTTACTATATCATGATGTACTTTGATTTTACACAATTTATGCTTTCTTTTATTCATATGCCTAAAAAATCAACATTCATCATGATTATTCAATATCATTGGTGGTAATGATTTTTATACTATATTAAAAATTAGGTTGCTCAAAACTCTTTATTTTTTGAAATCCAATGCAAGGAACAAAAAAGATCAAATTATATATGTCATATCCTAATCCATTAATTCATAAATTCAACCATACATCACAAAAGACATAATCTATAACCCATATGTTGAAAGAATTAAAACATGCTAGTGTAAATCAAAATGCAATAAACATAACCAATGTTAAATATATCCATATGTATGTCAATCATTCATAAAATCCACAAAAAATCATTAAAAAATCCATTATGTCCATCCACTTAGTACAAGGTCTCATAATAATCATATATATATATATATATATGATTATTATGAGACCTTTTACTATGTGGGTGGACATAATGGATTTTTATATATATCAAATATGCTTATACAAAAATATACATTTCAAAATATACATACATTGATAAACTAATCCATCATCTAAACACTATATCATGTCTCATCCTATCCCTTTGAAGGAGTTTTTAGTCTTGATAATATCTCCTCATGTCATGGTATGGCTCATGGAGGACCCATCACATGTTATACCTACCCCACTAACCTCTATAACTCAATTATCTATACTAATCTCCCTAATATAGATCATATCATAGAGTAATCTCTAAAAGATGTTTCCCTATGATAGCATGGCATAACCTCCTCATATAAACTATTGTAAGATGTGGCCTACTATGTGGACCTCATCTCCCTATATAATGTCATAATATATGCCTATCCAACTAATAATACTCTCACCTATGTTAGCTTAGTCCTAATAGTGTCTCTCTCATATTTGTAGTATTATGTCAACACTATATAATCTATATTTTAGGTCACTACATCATGTGTCACAACTATTTTAGCCATGTCATCCCTAGCTATCCCATCAATAATAACCTATAACCTATCAAACTCATAATTTAATCATATAATCTTTGTATTTTAGTCCCCCTACCATCCACCACTCCCTATAATCTAGACATCTCCCTATGTAACCCATCTATCTCATTGTCATGAGCTCTTATCTCCTTGTGGAGTCTATTCACAAGAGACTTATCCTCTCAATATATATGAGTATGTGAACAACCAATAGCATCCCCTTTATCTATATGAGTGTCACGTGATGCTCTCATAACTACATCCTCCATATCCATAATCTCTACATCATGCAACTAACTAATCTCCACTCCACATACTCTACCTCATGCTTATGATTATCCCCTATATATTATAACATCCCTCCTAATCTATACTCCCAATCCTATGCCTCATGGCTTATTTATCAAACTAACCACCAATCTCTATCTCCATGTTTATGGTGGTGTATATGGTATAGTCAATCTCAATGGTCACTGTCAGGCCCACCAATCTACATAACAATCAACAACTCTTACATTAATCAAATCTCTTCAATCATGCCATCTCACATTATTCAATTAACTCTAGCTATGATGAGCTATCACTAAATTAATGATCATACCCCATTTCTCTTTCTCTTTCTCACTGATCATGCAAATATGTGTTGACTAGCTAGTATATGTAACCTAACTCCACACTATCTCATCACCCTATCTGTATGATATCTCTCTATAATTAAGTCATGTGTCTTGATAATGTAATAAAAATTCATTATATAGTCCATGTGTATGTCATCATATTCTCATTGAAATACAATCTCTTAGTAAGTTCTCTAGGTGATCTAGTCATCATCTAGCTCATCAATAGCTCTCATGTAAAAATCCATATCATCTAAATGTGGTATGTGAGTACCAATAGTCATATTCCACTCATATGCCAATGTATTTTCAATATATTGAGTGCTCATGTGCCCAACTAGCCTCTTTATAACAATGTGCTCCCAACACCATACCTATAGTAATGTCGATGGTCTAATCTCCCTCCCATTTGTATAAGTTACATGAGGAAAATCCTTGTATAAGTATGATAGTATGAATGAACCACATAAAAATCACTCACCCATATCTATAATATCTCCAATCACATCTATTAGACTAATAAGACATAACCTCTCATTCTTTTTATGTAGAATAATGCCACTGATAACAACCATAAGTATAATCATCAAATAATCTATCTTTAATTTAGTAAAATAATATATATCCAAACCACCCATAATAATAAGAATCATACCATCCCCAAAATTCCTATACAATGTAATTTTATTTGGACCCTACCCCTAGTATACCCATCTCCCTTAGATTAGACTGCCTAAAATCTAATAAACATCCTTTAATGTGACTATCATCTCTCTTACCAGGAAGTGAAATGTATTAATCTCACTATTCCATCTCTCATCAAGTATTTTCAATAGCACCATGTCTACTTGAATCTATAACATATGTTCAATGTAAGATAAACCCGTAACCTCTACAAATCCAAAATCATACTCTATAAAACTATCCATCCATGCCATCACTCTGGGTCTCTGCTTCAGTTTTTTTAACACTAGTAATACCTTATGAAAATCAAACACATTATCATCTCATTCATTTTATTTATCATCAAATTCAAACAATCCCTACATTAAAATTATTCAAACAAGAAAAGAACTCTCAAATCAACATTTCCAGTCAATGTATTCATATATTCTTCTCATACCAATTATTTATTTTTTCTAAAATCCTTTTTCTCTATTTCAAATCTCATTTTTTCTTCTACAATAAAAATTTTCTCTACTAAGTGTTTTAAATTGACTTCTAAACCATGCAATTTCTCCTTTTCCTACTCTTAAATTTACCCTAAAATGAATTTGCTATGTGTTTAGACAATTTTGTGACCCAGTCTTACGATTTTGCTTCTATATTCTATAATTTTGTGACTAAAAATAGTGAAATAAATCTCTCATGCCCAATTTATACCTCTATAACGATTTTTCTACATTTTCCTATGAATTCACTTTTATGTTTGATGAATTCATAGTTTCCTCTAAATAATTCACTACTTTCATTATCAAATTCGTATATAAACCATCTATAAATTCATTTTGGTCAACTTTAAGCCCTAATAATTGACATTAAATTCAAACAATTCAAAAAAAAATCTAAATTACCAAATTAATGCTCCTCTCAAGTCTCTAAAATCACCTTACTCACTTTGCATGGTGTTCGCAGTGTGGAATGCGATCCATTTTTCTTCCAAAACCTTAGAGCAAATCTCTCTAATCAAATTATTATTTTTAAATATATTTGAAAATACAATTTTCACAAATGAATTTATATACCCCATTTATTATATATATATACCCCATTTCAAAAATTACCTCCATACATCCCTCTATTCTACTCATTCTTCATCCATTTTAACTATAAATTTTAGGATACAATAAATCATCATATTCCATACTTTTATCAAAATATTGTAATAATAAATATGTATAAATTTATCATTTTAATATGTCAAATCAATATATATATATATATATATATATATATATATATATATATATATTCCATTTTTAGGTCCATACCTTATTATCACTAGGATATATCACTCCCACAACCACTCAATTGACACCTACATCATTAGCAAACACTACGCATGCAATCTTGAAATGGTAAACATATTATTTTCTAATCAATACTATAGTTTTAATTAACCTAGGGAAACCTATTTACGCAACCTAAATATTATAATATTAACATATATTCTACAATTATTTGATTTATTTCTCATTTAATTCACTTTGTCAATTTCCTCTTTTCATCAATTTCAAGTGTTTGTCAATCTATTTGACAAAAACTTGAGGGGGAATCATCAAACTCATATTCATTTTGGGAAAATTATTCCTTCTTAATATTCAACACTTTACTTCTTCTAATATTATTTGAAAAAGTGTTGTTTTGAAACACTATTTAAAAGAGGGGAAAATATAGACACCTAAATTATGTTTAGTGTTGAAATTCACTTAAAACATATTAATAATTCTTCTTAAAATAATTCATGACATATCCCTCAAAATTAAAATAATTAAATAAATCAAATTAATCAATCATACACAATTTAAATCCTTATTTAAATATTAAATCCAGATTTTAACCTCACCCAACATCTTCCACCTCATTCTCCCTCACATGATCACTCATCCCAACTAGACCAATAACTCTCTTAACCTCCTTTAAGTCATCCCCTAAGTTGTCAAAAAGTTTGACTCATTCCTGATGACTCAGTTAACCATTCGCATAATTCCCTTAACTATTTTAAATGGTCATCATCCTAATGGGTGAGGACTCATTAGCCACCATTGATTATTTGGACCATTTAATAAATTAAAATAATCCTCCATCACTGGATCTTCCCTCAAAAAACTATAAATAAACATAAAAACCATCATTTTCATCCATCCTAACTTATGCTAACATAGCTCTATTAAATTTACAAGTGAACCAAATAAAGTATTAAAAAAATCCTTTTGCACCAAAATGCTACATGTTATTCATTTCATTGAAAGAGTGAGAAACCGCATTATTTTTGAGAAAATCACATTTACATCTCAATGGAGGAAACTTGTATATTTAAGTTATAAGTTTGTGTTTATTATTTTATTTGTTTGTTTCTCTATCTTAGGTTAAATTTAACTTAAAATAAGATTGTATAATTAGTCAATTTCTAAGAATTTATATATTTAGTTCATACATATGGAATTATATGTTATTTCTTAGTTTTTCATGGTTTCTACCATGCATCTATTGGGACATATTATTAGTATACTCCATTTTCTATATATTATAATTGTGGGCATGATTAGCTCATGTATCTATAAATTACACATTGCTTATATTGGGGGATGAACTTTCCATATGTCCATTTTACATTGGGAAATATTAATATTATTTTTCATTTATTATATATTTTAATTTTGGGCATAATTATCCCATGTGTCTATAGATCGTACATTGTTTATATTAGGGCAAGAATTTACCATGTGTATTTTCAAATATCTTATTCAAATTATGGAATGCAATTTTTTGTGTTGTATTATTCTATATTATCCATATTGGGGCATATTATTATATCAAGGCACATCACTTTCCCCTCCTTTCCATTCATTAATTATATTGCTTATCTTTTTGCATATAAGTATTGGGTTATAAATGAGCTTTGATGATGATATATTTCTATGATTGTATGCATGTGTTACAAATGTGATTTAATGATTGTTAAAACTATTTATTTTATATAATTTACACATGGTGTGTGTAATCCTTTTCATTTGAGATTAGTGATATGAAAAAACATCCCTTACCTCAAAATGGGGGCATGTGATTGGTTTACTATTTTTTTAGTTATATGATTTTAAGTGGCTATAAGACATTTTAAAAAAATTATAGAGATGTGCCAAATCAATTTATTTAGCTAGGAATTAGAGTTTTTCCACATGGAAAGGTTAATAAGACCTAAATTTCAAATATTTGTCAACTCAATAGGGTAAAAATAACCCATATATCAGATATTTCCCCCATGAAAAGGTCAATAGGACCCATGATAATTCAGTATTTTTGTATATAAAAACTCAATTTACATACCACTGGTTGTATTAATTAATACCTTTCATTTTGTTTTAGTTATTTCATCAGTTACATGACTATAAATTATTAAAAAGATTGATCTAATTACAAATATTATCATTTATTTGAGGCTACAGTATATTTTTTCACATTGAATATGAGGTATAATAGTATTGGCAATTTTTCATTAACCCTCAATTATAGTTAAGAAATTTATTTAATTGCAAGGAGACATGAATTTTTATGGATTTGAGGTTATAAGAGTTACACTCTGGTATGCGGTAACTTCTCTCCTAAATTTTTAATCAATTACATAACTGGTCTTAACTTCAAGCATAAATTATAGGATTTATTAAAAAAATATTTATTGAACCCTCACATATGCACTTATTTATTTTATCTTAATGAATATTCATAAACACATATTAAATTTGGGAATTATGTAAACACCTAATTTTGGTAGAGATGCAATTTGAATTTTATTATTGATTTTTCATACATATAGACCACTGGTTCATATTAAGATTTTTTTGGATAATTCAAGTTTGTGTTTACATTTGTATATTTTTAGTTCACTTATGGTTAACATTGATACCACCATTCACACTTGAAATTTTTTATTTACGTCATTTATTTGCCTTAGGATGCTCCCAAATATTCCTCTAGTTCAACAAGTCTTTAATTTTAATGTTTTTATCACCTTGAATAGTATCATAATAGTTTGATAATGGTCTAACTAATATTATACTATTTTAATAGTGTTTATGTCAGTCATGGGTACTTT